>CM042193.1:27631961-27741734 GCA_023539305.1 Ilex asprella | reverse complement strand
CTACTGGTGTAAACTGTACCGGTACGCTGATGCTACTGGTGTAAACTATACCGATACGTATACCGATACGCTGATGCTACTAGTGTAAACTGTACCGGTACGCATACTGGTATGCTAAACCTACTGGAGTTCGCCGTACCGGTACGCTCCGCCTGACAAACCAAAAATTTTGCAGATCTTCTCCAACTGCTTTGTAGACTCCACCCTACTTCATCATGCCTCTCCCCTGACACGCCTACAACACTATTCACCTTGTTCACACTATGGATTGGATGTTGGTAGCTTGGCTCATCAATGAAGAAAGAGAGAGAAGAAGAAGCTGGGTGTGCAGACAAGCTCTGCACACCCCTATCCAACCCATGCCCTTGTAACCCTTGGATGGAAGAGACACCCTAGGCTACCCTAGAGCTGGGGGGGCACGTTTTTGCTAAGAAGATGGGCTGGATTATATGTATTATTTTGTATCACTTTGTGGAGAGAGGGGGATTGTATGGAATATAGAGAGAGAAGCTCCAAGCGTAGAGATGATGAATAGTATATTCTAGAGAGAGAAAGTTAAGATTTTAGCATTTCTTCTAGTGCATTTCTCTTGTAATCTTGAGTAAGGATCTTAGTAGTTCATTGAATGTCATTAATGTTGTTTTCCCTTCATGTTTGGTTAGTTGAATGCTCATTTAATGTTTTTTTCCATTAATGCTTTAAGTTCTTCATTTTTCATAGATAAGAATTAGTTATCATCTCTTTCATTCCTAGCTTGTAAGTTATTGTATTTTGTTATTCTAGAATTCCATTTCATTGCAATACACCTTCATTTCGTCATTGTTTACATTTCAAATATGACTAGCTAATTTATTAGTTGGCATGACCAAGGGGAATCTCTAATTAAGCATATGACTTCAACTCATTTCTATTCCTCCTTTCAAAAACCAATGGTTCGATTTAACCGGGTTGAAGGTGGATGATTTGTTGAGTCTTTGATAAACCGTAGGCCTAGTGACAGTTTATGCTTAGATACTCACCGGCCTCATCTTCGGCTTCCCGGAAATCATTCGCTCATTTATGCTTGATCGGATGATGTGTTTGAGTTGAAGTTTGTATACCTAATAGAGTGACCTCTTGGAAATGCCAATACTTGTTTTCTTATTAGCACACACTTTACAAACCAAACACAAACCAACTCTCAAGACAAAAGATTTAACATTTCCGTTTTCACCAAAACACTTCAATCTTGATCCACTTCCTTCCCTGTGGATACGGCCTTGCAATACTCTTCCAAGTTACTCACAACAAGCGAAAGTCCCCCCTTGCGAATGGGGATCATTTTTGTGCAAACACATCCCACATTTACATCTTCCCATTTCCCTCTCCTCTTTGCCCTTTCTTTTGACACTATCCTTAGGGGAAGAAATCCTTCTTTCCCGTCCATACATTGCACCATTTGAGAGATAGTAATTAGGGGTTAGTGAGGTTAGGTATACCCAATCAATCACTTATCGGTCCTTTTATAACGAAAAGGAATAAATAATTAGTTATATCTGCATATCATGTAACACCCTAAATACCATCCTGGATGGCATTATATTCTAAAATCATTTACATCATGAGAGCACTAAGATAATCAATCAATAAATAAGACTTCATGAAATCATCCATAGAATTTACAACACTATCCAAAAAGAATAGACCCATCTTTGGTTTTACATTCCAAAAATCAACTAATGTAACGCAGCGGAAATAGCAAAAGAAAACTAGACTCCACAAGGTTAAAAATGAATATCCTTGTCTAGAAGAAAAGAAAGTGTCGCTTTAGGCGTCCACCTCGGGATCCACGCTCCCGCCTATCGAAGTCTCCCAGTGTGCGGGCTCCTTGACTACCAGCTCTACCTCGGGAGGATAATCTGAAAATGTTGTTCAATAGGGGGTGAGCACGAAGCTCTGTAAGAAAATTCTTTCAAACCCAAACAAGGTTTAGAAAATCATATAAAAGCGGCCAGTCTCATTTTACAAACATCATATATAGCTTTGAAATAAAAATAGGGACATTGTAAACAGATCTCAAGTTTATGAACAACAATAAAGTTAAGCGGAGAGGTGAAACTAATTACCAACAATGATATAATATTGTCCTCTTTGGCATGAGCATCCTTACAAGGAACCTCTCACCCTCAAGGTGTTGTTTCTCAAGCATCCTTACAAGAAATATCCTAAGAAGGCCACATATTGTCCTTTTTTGGCATGAGCATCCTTACCATGAACCTCTGACCCTCAAGGTCTTCTTTCTTTGGCATGAGCATCATTACAAGGAACCTCTCACTCTCAAGGGGTTGTTTCTCAAGCATCCTTACAAAGAACCTCCGAAGAAGGCCACATATTGTCCTCTTTTGGCATGAGCATCCTTATTAGGAATCTCTCAACCTCAAGGTCTTGTTTCTTTGGTATGAGCATCCTTACAAGGAACCTCTCACACTCAAGGTGTTATTTCTCAAGCATCCTTACAAGGAACCTCCTAAGAAGGCCACATATTGTCCTCTTTTGGCATTAGCATCCTTACAAGGAACCTCTCACCCTCAAGGTCTTGTTTCTTTGGCATAAACATCCTTACAAGGAACCTCTCACCCTCAATGTTTTGTTTCTCAAGCATCTTTACAAGGAACCTTCTGAGAGGGAATGAGCATTCTTACGAGGAACCTCTCACTCATGTTTGTCCAAACAACCATACAAGAAATACAATACCAACTATTTTCTCAAATACCCAACAATTCCACAAATCCCCAATTTACAAGCTAACTCCAATAAAAATCCCTAATTCTCACAAGTGATATTCTTAATGGACCAAATTTAAGAAAATGTACAAGAGATCATCCACAATTTCATTTCAACACTCAACACCAAACGAATTTACACAATTTATATGCATAACTCAAAAATTTCTAAATTTGGCATGTGACATTTTCAATAACCAATTAAGAAAATTGCAAGAGATCAACAATAATATCATTTTATTACTCAACACAAACACTATGGTTTCAAAATCAAGAATAAAAGAAGAATTCAAGAGGAGAATTCGTCACTCTTGAAAACTAGGGTTTTAAAGTGAGAAAAAAGATTTCATGGGTATTCAACCCTAACTTGGTTTAAAACATGGTCATCTTTGCAAGAAGACCAAGAGATGATGATTCCATAGCATATATATACATATATATATAACATTTAAAGTGAAAACATACATATATAAATACCCTAACATCAATGAACAATAATGGAAGAAAACCGCTACCTTGAATCAAAGATGTCAAGGTTCAAATCAAAAGCCCAACCCCTAGAGACCTCTTTTCTCCTCTTTATTTTGTTCCTTTATCTTATCCTAGGGTTCTAAAATGTTTAGGGTGAGAGTGTAATGTAAGAATGGGGTAAAATGTTGTGAAAATAGGTGTTTTAAATGGCCAAATCTCGACTTTTACTGTGTAGAATTCGAATTTCTATCGAGCGTACCAGTAGGGTTTAGTTACTGGAGTCGGGCGCACCGGTATGCTGTTCCGGTAGGATTCCCTTCCGGTAGGCTGTTCCGGTAGGGTTCCATCCCGGTAGGCTATTCTTGTAGGATTTGACTGACGACTATTTGTTGTGACTTCTAGTGCAGTCTTGATCAATTTGGAGGTCGAATGGAATTTTTTTTTTGTGAAATACAATTTTGTAGCCCTAGATGTCTACTATCTATTGTCTAAATTTCATAGCAATAGAAGATCATAATAAAGAGTTATGACGTAAATACTAGACAATGTTCAAACTCCTTTTTACCCGAATTCACCCTGAAGTGTTTTTTAACTTCGGATTACTTTTTGACTTCTAATATACCCCATATTACCTCTCTCAATGTTTATCGACCTTATGGATTTAATGGAGGCATTATTTTGACCTACAAACATTTAGAAACTTAACTAATTACCTTTTCCAAGTTTAAACGTCTTTGAAACTTAAACTTTCCAATCAAATTGCCTCCCTAGTAGTTATTCCTACTGTTAAAATCTATATGGTTTATTCTTACATCACTACATACATGAGAATTACTGAAAAAGTATATTACTATATTAATATAAACATGTGGGGTTTACATATCATGGTACTTCTATTACTACAAATAATTTTTCATCTGAAAAAGTTTCTTTGATTGGTATTAACTCTTCTTTTGTATCATAATGCAAACTTGATAGATTACCAGCTACCACATTTTCAACTCCTTTATTCTTTTCGATGATAAGATCGAATTCTTAAAGCAACAGTATTCATCGTAGGAGACGTGGTTTAATATCTTTCTTGAGAAGCGGATATTTAAAGCCTGTATGATTAGTAAACATAATAATTGAGGATCCAACAAAATATGATCGATAGAATAATTCATCTATGCATCATTCTGAGTTTTGCTTTCATAGTAAATCACTTTAAGTCTTTAATATTCTCTTTGACCTTTAAGACAGCTCCTACTATATAGTCACTAGCATCACATATTAATTCAAAAGGTAAAGACTAATCAGGAGGTAGCATAATTGACGCAGAAATAAGCATGCTTTTGAGTTCATCAAATGCTGATTCACATGCATCATTCCAATTAAATAGTACATCCTGAATAGAAGATTACACAAATGTGTGGATATCAAACTAAAATCTTTAATGAATCTGCTATAAAACCCTGCATGACCTAGAAATGATCAAACATCTTTTACAGTCATAGGTGGAGGAAGATTGCAATTAAATTAATCTTTGATTTGTTAAATTCAATTCCCTCTGCTAAAACTACATGTTCTAGAACAATGCCCTATGTGACCATGAAATGAAACTTTTTCCAATTCAAAATAAGATTTTTTTCCTTACACCAAGTAAGGACTTTTTCAAGATTTTCTAAACCCAGTTCAAATGAATCACCAAATACAAAAGAATCATCCATAAAAACTTCCAAATATCGCTCCACCATATAAATAAAAGTGCCAAAAGGACATGTACATGCAGTTTTCTCTTTGATCATATATTGTTATTTCACTCTAGCTATAGCTGGAATATCCATCTAAAAAATAATAATATGCATTTTTGGCTATTTTTTTCAAAACTTGTTCCCAGAATGGTAGGTGAAAATGATATTTTCTAGTGAGGAAAATCAATTTCCGATTGTCAATACACATATGCCAACTAGTGATTGTACGCATAGGGACTAATTCATTTTCTTAGTTTCTTACTACTATAACACCAAACTTCTTAGGCACTACCTATGTGGGGCTGACCCACTTACTATCAAATATAGGATATATAATATCCACGTCTAATAGTTTCAGCACTACAGCCTGAACTATTTCATTCAAGTGTGGATTTAATCTTCTTTGTAGTTATTGGGATGGTTTAGAGCCTTCTCCCATGTATATACAATGAGTATAGGGAAGGGGACATTTTTTTTCCCAGAAAGTACAGAGAAGAGGACTTATTCCCTTTATACCAGCTACCGTCCAATCGATTGCACTTTAATGATTTTTTATAACTCCTATCAATTCTTTTCTTGGACTTCTGACAATTTTGAAGATATTATCACTGGATGAGTTTTATCCTTCCCTAAGAATACATATTTCAAGACAGCTGAAAGAGGTTTCAACTCTGGTTTGAGGGCTACAACACTAGACTCAAAATACTTAGTTCCAGAAGGCAATAACTTTTCAAATTTTGGAATCCATGTTTCGATAACAAACATATCTACAGACTCAACATTATCTATAGATTCTAATAATACATGTGACTCTTTCATTGTATAGGCACTTTCAAACATATTTTGAGTTGATGGCTTAATGCAATTTACTTCAAGCAATTCTTTTTCTTCTCTAGGTTGCTTAGCAATATTAAACACATTCAATTCCAATGTCATATTTTCAAATGAAAGTTTCGTGATTTCTTTCCTACAATTGATCAATGCATTTGATGTAGCTAGAAAAGGTCACCCTAAGATGACAAAAATTTGTGCAGAGATATGTAAGATTGCCTGTGTATCCAACACAATAAAATACACTTAAAAATAAAACTTATCAACTTGAACAAGTAAATCCTCTATTACTCTTCTTGGAATTTTTACAAAATAATTTGTCAACTGCAAAGTGACATTAGTGGGTTTTAATTCACCCAATCCTAACTATTCACAGACAAAATACAAAAGCAAATTAATAGTAGCTCCAAGATCAAGCAGGGCTTACTCAATCTTCAAGTTCCCAATTGTGCATGAAATT
Organism: Ilex asprella; assembly: GCA_023539305.1. NCBI lineage: Eukaryota > Viridiplantae > Streptophyta > Magnoliopsida > Aquifoliales > Aquifoliaceae > Ilex > Ilex asprella. The sequence continues at coordinate 27,735,477 of CM042193.1, read as the reverse complement.
GTAGGAATCTCATGATCATTGTACTTGAGAGGGGCTTTGTATTGAATGATAGAACTAGTCTGTTCATTCAAAAATGTTTTTTTCTATACATTGTTCCTTCCCTTTACTATGCAAAGATCTTTCAAAAAACATAGCATAAGGTGGGACTTGCTTGATTGCATCCAATAGGGGGGATGTTAATATTTCCTTGCTTAAACAACTCAAAATTTTTAGCATGATTGTTCAATGGTTGAGGTTTCTTAAATCTTTGAGGAAAAGGTAAAGGTGCAGGACTTAATTTTTCTTTTTCAATTGGCAACTTTGTTTCCTTTTTAATCAAAGGTTTATGGTCAATTGGTTGATTAAAGGATTTGACAAAAATATGGGCTCTAGGGTTTTGGTTTTAATGGTTTTTTCATTCACCTTTCCACTTTTAGTGTGATAATTTCTTGCACTTGGCTTGTAGAAGGTTCCAAAGACACGACATTAGCCTAGGTTTGACCTTATAGAGGTTTAGGTTGAGATGGAAAATTTTCCTTCTTTGTTGTGCTCAATGATTGGGTCAACTTGGCTAAATGACTCTTGATATCCTAAATATTCTGTGAAGTCTGAGCCTTGAAATCATTGAATGCATGAGTAGAGTGAGTATTAAAACTCATTTGACTTTGAATGAACTAATTCCTGGAATCTTCTAAATCTCTCTTCCGTGGGGGTTAATAAGACTGGGATGATTGATGTGCCTGGAGTTATGGTGAAGGTGGACCTTGTGACTGACTCATCGATTGTGTGTTTTCCAATTTAAATTTGGACGATTCCGACACCTATGATTATAGGTTTCAAAGTATGGATTCGAATAAAGTTTGCTAAAAATTGAAATGGCAATGGTTTGTTCCATCAAGACCTCTTTGAATGCTAAAATGGTGGGACACTCCCCTGTGGGATGTCTTGACAAAGAAAAGATTCCACACAACTAATCAGCAGGTGACACAACATAAATTTCTTTGAATTTTTTCATCTCTAAAGCATCAAGCTTTCAAGACAAAGCAGCCATTCTGGCCCTAAGTCATCGTCCTCTTTTAACATGTATTTCCCTCCTTAGGATGAAGATGACTTGGTTTCAATAATATTTGGGGAGGTCGAGTCCCACATTTGAGAACTCCCAGAAATGGTATAAAAAACTCAAATGCCACATCGGGATTCTTACTCATGAATTCTCTCTGGGCCATCATTTAAACAAACTGATGCATTATGGATGGGAGGACTTCATAAAAGAAACCAACTAAGGTCTAACTCTCAAATGCTTGATGTAGGCAAGCTTGGAGAAGATCTTTAAATCTCTCCCAACTTTGATAGAAATTTTCTCCTTCTTTCACAAATAAAAAAAATGATTTGACGTTTCTATCCATTAGTTCGAAGCACAGAAAAAAAAAATTTTAAAAAATTTAATTTGTAAAACTTGCTAATTAAGAATTGATTGAGCTTGCAAAGAATTTAGCCACTATTTAGCTTTATCCTTCAAAGAGAAAGGGAAAAGTTACAACCAGGCCATTTGAGAATTATCTTGCAATGCACCACATACTTCCTCAACTTATTCAATATGCAAATAAGGTTTTTTCGGCTAAAGACCATGAAATTACAGTAAAAGTTGTACTGTCACTACTTTGAAGTTAAAATTTGGAGCATCTATGAGAAAAGAAAAACATAAAGGGACACTATTATGTATGTGATGAAAATATTCTCTTAAAGGTCAGACATTCTAAACTACCTCTTGTTCCCTTTGATTATTATTAGTCATGCTTAATTCAAAAGAGTCCAATGATGCTTGTGATGATAAAGATGAAGGACTAGATTGATTTACAAACGCTATTGTTGACTTAACATACATAAACAATTAAAAGAAAATAAAAAGTACATACACATATGATACAAACTAGACAACTTCCCTATTCATTTTTGAATCACTGTAAAACCTTGACAACGACGCCAAAAAGATTGATTGAACTGATTTAAATCATACACCCAAGTATAAGTGCTCAAATTATAATATTTCTAGGTCTAAGTTTGAGGTCGAACCCACAGGGAGCAAACTTGTAAAACCCCGATAAATTTAAACTTTTTCTGAAAAAGAAAAAATGTTAATTTGTCATTATAATGCGGATTTAAAATACGTATTAATCTAGAGCTCGAATGATGAAACAGACTTCACCGTAGGATTTTTCTAGCGAAATATAGTTGCCCTTTCAAATTTTGCATAATTCTGAGATAGTCAGAATTTTCACATTTTTTTAGACAACGGGTGTCCAATGGCCTCCAAAAATATTTTTTTAATAAAATTTTGAAATTTGAAAAATAATTTACATAAATATCATATAAAATATTTTGAACTTAAACCGGTACAAAATTTAATCATTTCGAGGCACAAACAGACCTGGAAAAGGGGGCGTGTGGCATGATATGGACCGCACTATGTAAATCTATAAATATGGGCTAAATATATGAAATTCAGACATTTTCTCACCCCATTCTCTGCTGGTCTGAACGTTGGAGCTGAAGGAAGAGCAAGAGAGGAAAAAAATCAAACTTCAAGCTTTCTCCCTACGATTTTCGAAGTTCCATCGATTGGAATCCTTCGGACCAAGAGCTAAAGTCGATCACCTCGTCGAGGGCTAAGCCTATGTACCAAAAAGAGCTGATTTCAACGTTGATCCAAAGATGAAATTTTGGAGAAATCAAAGGTTTGGGCTTGAATCGTGTTCTTGAAACTTCCTATGGGTATTTTACGCTTCAAGAGGTATGGTTCCCTCCTACTTTAGTTTATTTCTAACCTATGGTGTCTATATGGAATGGGTAGCAGTATATAATTATATATCCCTTGCCTATAGTTAAGGAAATAAGGAAATGGGCATAGAAATAGCTTAAACCAATTTTTAGCTTGACTTGATATGTGGAAGTTACTTGGGTAACTTCTTGGAATTTGGGAAAATGGGTATGGAGAATGTGTAGCTTGACTTGAGACAAATTCTCTTGTTTAATATACCACTAGTGTATATTAAGAGTGAAAAAAGGGTACCGAAATGTGCTAAACAAATCTTGTAAGAAATGGGTTGTAAAATTTACTTGTTTGGTAAATTTCATGAAAAACTATAGGTACTTGAAGGGTAGAAAATGGAAGTCGAAATTGGGTAAAGTAAATTCTAAATTGAATTGGCATTTAGAAGCTGCTACTTTTTATTTTCTTGGAAGATTATGATATATGGATATTAAGAAATGGGTAGAATAAATTCTATCTTGAAATAATTGTGTAGAAATCACTTAATATGATTTCTTGAGCTATATGATGAATTTGAGTGAATTAGGTGATTACATGATTTGAGTGACTAAAATGTATTTGATTAAATGCATATTTGATAATTAAGTATGTTTTGCACGGACTATGTATAGCATGCTTGGATATTGTGTTGACTGAAATGTTAATATATACATGCTTGTGATATATTGACAATGTGATAAATTATGGTATTTATACACTCGTGATATAATTTACCATGGATATGTTGATTTATGTTGAGTTTGCATATACGACATTCGTCACATATTGAACATGTGGATATTGTTGCAATGGTACATTACATTGCATTACAATTTGGGCATAGAATTAACATCACATTCATGGGCATGAGTCATGAGGGTAAGTGTGTGTATGCATGGTTGATCAACACCATACTTGGTGATTGATATGTGGGCTCGAAAAAGTTGGATCAAACATCCCCTTTGAGCCACATAGTTGCATGGACATGAATGTGGGTGACTGCATGTTTTTAAATCACACACCATACTTGGTGGGTGGTAAGTGGGCTTGGTACCGTTGGACCAAGGTTCAACAGAGTCGCACAGTTGCATGAAAGGAAAAACTTGTGTCGGTATAGCAAGAAGAGCTAGACTCTCCCTTGGGTGTAAGACCCGATACTAGTTTATTCACTTCCGTCGATGCAAGTCCAAAAAAGTGAATTAGGCGTACGGAGCCGGCGGTGAAATTCTAAAATTCGTTGCCCAACAAAGACAAAAGATTTTGTTTTATAAACATACTGTTGGATGTGCAACATCTAACAATGATTGAAGGATTTACACACGTGCATTGCATTATGTTGTGGGAGCTGGTGAGGGCTCGAGTTAAAGTGCGTGAGTGAATTTCATCCCATTTCATGGATTGACATGGTTAAAGAATTCAAACATTTAATTGCATGTTCTTGTTTAGAATGGTTGCTGATTGTTACATGTGCACATTCATATGCATCTAGGGTGGGGAGTAGCCTCTATAGGAGATACTCTATTGAGCTTTGCTCACCCTGTACGGGAAAATATTTCAGGTGTGGGATACACATCGGTGTACAGCTCTCATTTGGAACCTCAAGGGTGAAGAGAGGCCGAATTATGGCCTTTAACCTTGATTTTTGTAAAACTTTTGTTAAAACTATGTTTTGGGCATGTAATAAATGTAAAAGAATTATAATTGAACTTATATGGACTGCTTTTAATTTAACCTTTCATGTTTTTGTATGAGGGTGGATAAATGGACCCGGTGTGATCAATGTTTACTCATAAATAGACCCGGTGCAATCAATGTTGTATATTGGATCTCGTATGGGTCTTGTGATTGTATATTTCACAAGTTGTGTTTTGGGTAGGGCTTCTTGTACAAAGGAGACTTTGCCCGAATTTCATTAAACTATGGACCCCGATAAATGGGGCATAAAGACGTGATTTCGAGTTACATGATATCCATGGGTATTCTGATGGTTGATGGGCGATCAACGGACCCCCGAATTTTGGGGTGTCACAACTTGGTATCAGAGCGTAGGTATAGAAATTAACTAAGGCTTGATTGGGCATAGGTCTAGACCATTGCATTCATTGTGCATTACATGTTATGTGCTTAAATGCTACATGTTATGTGTTATTTGTTATGTGAACAATATACATGGTTAAATGTATACGGAGAAATGACACTAGGATTAGAAAACATAACCTTGGTGGTTGGAAGACATAGGAACGAGATGGTGCATGGTGTAGATGTCTACTAGTAGGAGACACACGCTTTACTGGTGAGACTAGGAGAGAAATCTCAATGTTTCAACTCAATCCCTATCTTCGGATACTAAATTATTGCTCTATTGCTATTTGAACAACCATTGCATATGAGATAGGAGTTGGGTCAACCTCGGGTGGTTTGTGAGTACGAGAATATTTTTCCTAATAAACTACCGAGATTACCTCCACCTAGGGATGTGGACTTCACTATTGAGTTACACCCCTGTACATCGCCTATTTTTATGACTCCGCATAGAATGACACATGTTGAGTTGCAAAAGCTCAAGGTCCAATTGTAAGAATTGATGGACAATGGGTTCATTTGACCGAGCACCTCACCTTAGGGCGCTCTGGTGTTATTTGCCAAGAAGAAGGATAAGACCCTTCGGCTATGTATACACTACCGACAGTTGAATAGGGTTACTATCAAGAATAGATACCCTTTGTCGTAGATTGATGATTTGTTTAATCAGCTGAGAGGAGCGCGGGTCTACTCCAAGATAGATCTCGGCACGGTTACCATTAGTTGAGGGTTAGGGAGGTAAATATTGCTAAGACAGCGTTTAGGATGCGATATGGTCATTTTGAGTTCACAGTGATGCCATTCGGGTTGACAAATGCCCCGACGACATTCATGGATCTCATGCACAAAGTGTTCCAACCCTACTTAGATCAATTCGTCGTGGTCTTTGTTGATGACTTCTTGATCTACTACAAGTCTGAGATGGAGTAGGAGGGTCACTTGAGAGTTGTTCTCCAGACCTTGTTAGACCATCAGTTGTACGCCAAATTCAATAAGTGTGAATTTTGGTTTACGAAGGTGAAATTCTTGGGGTATGTGGTATCAGCTTCATATGTATTCGTGGACCCGAAGAAGGTTGAGGCAGTTATGAACTGGGAGAGGCCGAAGTCAGTCTTAGAGATATGCAGTTTCTTGGGAATGGTGGGGTACTATCAAAGGTTCATTGAGGACTTCTCTCGATTAGCGACACCAATGACCAAGTTGACCCGGAAGGAGGTCAAATTTGGGTGGAATGACTCGTGTGAGAAGGCATTCTAGGAGTTGAAGAGAAGGCTTACTTCAGCTCCTTTTATGATAGTCCCAGAAGGGAACCAGAGATACACAGTGTATTGTGATGCCTCTAAGGACGGATTTGGATGCATTCTGATGCAGTCCGGGAGGGTAGTGACTTATGGTTCTCGGCAATTAAAAAACCATGAGCAAAATTACCCCACACTTGACATGGAATTGGAGGCCATAGTCTTTGCCTTGAAGGCTTGGCGCCACTATCTATACGCTGTGAAGTTCGAGGTGTTTTCGGACCCCAAAAGTCTAAAGTACATCTTTACACAACGGTAGCTCAACATGAGGCAACGCAGGTGGATGGAGTATCTGGAGGACTATGAATTCACTTTGCATTACCATCCCGGTAAGGCAAATATGGTGGCTGATGCACTCAGTTAGAAGTCACAGGGAGTCTTGGCTAGTGTGACTTCTCGAGAGTGGCAGATGCTTGAGACTGTGGGATAGTTCAGGCTAAGCTACATGGGTCAGGCTTAGAGCACTTTGAGGAGTTTGGTGGCTACGCCTTCCCTACTGAGTAGCATGATCGAGTCCTAGGGACAATATACAGAGATTTTGTCGAACTAGGACCGAGTATAGTCAGGTACGGGTGACGAGGGCTAGACCATTCATATAGATGGTAGTCTTCGATTTAGGGGAAGGATTGTGGTTCCCTAGTCTGCGGAGTTGAGAGATGAGATCCTTAGAGAGTTTCATTGCTCCCGTTTTATTGTACGTCCAGGTGGCACGAAGATGTATCATAATCTTTGTCGCCGGTATTACTGGAGTGGAATGTATAGACAAGTTGGTGACTTTGTTAGTAGATGTCGCACGTGTCAGCAGGTAAAGGCTGAACACCTAAGACTAGCAGGGTTACTCCAGCCCTTGGAGGTAGCTGAGTGGAAGTGGGAGCATGCCACGATGGATTTTGTGATCCACATGCCACAAACATCGTGAGGGCATGATGCGTTATAGGTGATAGTGGACCGACTTACTAATTTGGCACCCTTAATGGTGGTGCAGATGACCTACCCACTAGAGAAATTCTGCAGGTTGTATATACAGGAGATTGTCCGGTTGCTTGGAGTGCCTGTATCTATAGTATCAGATTGGGATCCTACGTTTACGACTCATTTTTGGGAGAGTTTCTAGCGAGTCATGGGGACACAGTTAATGATGAACATTGTTTTTCAACCCCAGATGGACTGTCAATCGGAGAGGACCATCCAGACTTTAGAGGACATGCTATGGACATGTGTTTTAGATCTCAAGGGTAGCTGAAAAGAGCACCTACCCTTAGTGGAGTTCGCCTACAACAACAGTTATCAGACGAGCATACAGAGGGCACCTTATGAGGCACTATATGGGAGGCCTTGTCGTTCTCGAATTTGTTGGACAGAGGTAGGAGAGAGAACCTCTATGGGTCTGGAATTGGTTAGAGCACCTTGGAGAAGGTGGAATTGATACGAAAGCGTCTTCTCACAATTTAAAGTTGATAGAAGAGCTACGCCGACGGATAGCGGTGACCCCTAGAGTTGTGGGGAAAGCGGTGTGATATCATGTCTTCCTAAAGGTGATACCTAAAAGAGGAGTGGTCAGGTTTGGCAAGTGGGGAAAGCTGCCGCCAAGGTATATCAGGCCCTTCTAGTTACTCAAGAGGGTGGGTAGAGTAGCTTACTAGATGGCGTTACCGCCAAATTTATCGGATGTTCATGCGGTGTTCCATGTCTCTATACTCCAGACGTATACTCTAGATTCGACACATGTGGTGGATTGGGGTGAGTTGATTGTTGATATGGAAGGAATCTTCAAGGAGAGACCGATGTGTATCATGAGTAGTCGAGAGCAGGTTTTACGAGGCAAGATCGTGAGGCTAGTGAAGGTGTTGTGGCAGCACTGTGGAGTAGAGGAGGCAACATGGGAGCGTGAGGACACTATACGTACCAGCTATCCTTTCTTATTAGAGGATGGAGGTAGATTATTATAGTCATCTAGTATTATATGACTGTTGGTTGATTGTGCACATGTGTGTGAATTTTAGGGACAAAATTCTTTTAAGATGGGAAGATTGTAAAACCAGGGTAGATTTGAATTTTTTATGAAAAAGGGCAAAATGGTAATTTTTCACTATAATGCGAATTTAAAATAAGTATTTTTCTGGAGTTCGGATGGCGAAACGGACTTCACCGTAGGGTTCCTCTCACAAAATCTAGTTATTCCGAAGAATTTTGCCTAATTATGAGATAGTCAAATTTCTTATGTTTTTCGAGGCGACGGGTGTCGGCGACCCCTCAAAAATGAATTTTTTAATAAAATTTTGAAAGTTAGAAAATAATTTAGATAAATATCAGATAAAATATTTTGAGCTTAAACCAGTACGAAATTTAATTGTTTCAGGGCGAAAACATACCCGGGAAAGGAGGCGTGTGGCACGATGTGGACCGCACAATTTAAGGCTATAAATAGGGGCTAAATATCTAAAAAACATACATTTTCTTACCCCGTTCTTTGCTGGTCTGAACAATGGAGCTAAAGTGAGAGCAAGAGAGGAAAAAAATCAAACTTCAAGCTTTCTCCATATGATTCTTGAAGTTCTGTCGATCGGAATCTTTCGGACCAAGAGTTAAAGTCGATCACCTCGTCGAGGTATACGTCTACGTACCAAAAAGAGCTGATTCCACTGAAGATCCTAAGGCAGAATTTTGGAGAAATCAAAGGTTTGGGCTTGAATCGGGTTCTTGAAGCTTCCTACGGGTGTTTTACGCTTCAAGAGGTAGGGTTCCCTCTTACTTTGGTGGTTTATTTCTAACCTATGGTGTCTATATGGAAGGAGTAGGTGTATATAATTATATAACCCTTGCCTCTAGTTATGGAAATAAGGAAATGGGTATAGAAATGGCTTAAACCAATTTCTAGCTTGACTTGATATGTGGAAGTTACTTGGGTAACTTCTTGGAATTTGGTGAAATGGGTATTGAGAAGGGTAGCTTGAATTGAGACAAATTCTCTTGTTTAATATACCACTAGTGTATACGAAGTGTGGGGAAAAGGGTACCGAAATGTGCTAAACAAAACTTGTAAGAAATGGGTTGTAAAATTTACTTGCGTGGTAAATTTCGTGAAAAACTATAGGTACTTGAAGGGTAGAAAATGAAAATCAAAATTGGGTAAAGTAAATTCTAAATTGAATTGACATTTAGAATTTGATACCTTTTAATTTCTAGGAAGATTATGATATATGGATATTACGAAATGGCTAGAATAAATTCTATCCTGAAATAGTTGTGTAGAAATCACTTAATATGATTTCTTGAGCTATATGTTGAATTTGAGTGAATTAGGTGATTACATGATTTGAGTGCATTTAAGGTATTTGATTTAATGCCTATGTGAAAATTAAGTATGTTTTGCACATAGTATGTATATCATGCTTGGATATTGTGTTGAATGAAATGTTAATATATACAGGCTTTGTGATATATTGACATTGTGATAAATTATGGTATTTTTACGCTCGTAAATATAATTTACCATGGATATGTTGATTTATATTGAGTTTATTTTTATGTCATTCATTACATATTGAATATGTGGATAGTGTTGCAATGGTATATTACATTTCATTGCAATTTGGGCGTAGAATTGACATCACATTCATGGGCATGAGTCATGAGTGTAGGTGTGTGTATGCATGGTTGATCAACACCATACTTGGTGATTGATATCTAGCCTCGGGAAAGTTGGATTAAAGATACCCTTTGAGCCATATGGTTGCACAGACATGAATGTGGGTGATTTCATGTTTTTAAATCACACACCATACTTGGTGGGCAGTAAGTGGGCTCGGTACCGTTGGGCCAAGGTTCAACAGAGTCGCATAGTTGCATGAAAGGGAACTCTCCCTCGGGTGAAAGATCCAGTTACAGGTTTATTCACTTCCGTCGGTGGAAGTCCAAAAAAATGAATTAGGCGTCTGGAGCCGGTGGTAAAATTTCAAAATCTGTTGCCCAACAAATACCTAAGATTTTGTTTTATAAACATACTTTTGGATTTGCAACATCCAACAATGCTTGATTTTATAAACACGTAACTTTTATTTCAAACAAGCATTGGATGTACTTCATCAAAGATTGAAGGTTTTACACACGTGCATTGCATTCTGTTGTGGGAGTTGGTGAGGGCTCGAGTTAAAGTGCGTGAGTGAGTTTCATCTTATTTCATGGCATGGCATGGTAAAAGAATTCCAACATTGAATTGCATGTTTTTGTTTAGAATGGTTGTTGATTGTTACATGTGCACATTCATATGCATCTAGGGTGGGGAGTAGCCTCTGTAGGAGATACTCTATTGAGCGATGCTCACCCTATACGGGAAAAAATTTCAGATGCAGGATACACACCAGTGGACGGCTCTCATTTGGAGCCTCAAGGGTGAAGAGAGGCCAAATTGTGGCCTTTAACTTTGTGTTTGTAAAACTTTTGTTAAAACTTTGTTTTGGGTATGTAATATATGTAAAAGAATTGTAATCAAACTTATATGAACTACTTTTAATATAACCTTGCATGTTTTTATATGAGTATGGATAAATAGATCCAGTGTGATCAATGTTTACTCATAAATAGACCCGATGCAGTCAATGTTGTATATTGGACCTCGGATGGGTCATGTAATTCTATATTGCACAGGTTGTGTTTTGGGTAGAGCTTCCCACACAAAGGAGACTTTGCCCGAATTTCATTAAACTATGAACCCCGATAAATCGGGTATAATGAAGTGATTTCGAGTTACATGATATCCATAGGTATTCCGCAGGTTAATGGGTGATCAATGGACCCCCAGATTTTGGGGTGTCACATAACTATTGGTATTAAAAAAAAAAGGTAAAATTTTCATGCATGTTTTGTGCAATGGAATAACTTGTGGTGTGAGCTTAGAATTAACAAATAAACACTTAATTAAACTTTAAGTTTTCAGTTCGGGGATCCAACATGCATTATATTGTTTTTTTTTATGAAAATACCACCTTTCAACAATTAACTTCCATTTTACTAAAAAGTTAACAGGTAGGTTTGATGTATTATTGAATCTTGTCACAACAACTAATTACTTTAGTTGAAAGGTCTATGTACCATGCAACAACCAAATAACCGTGGTAAACCCGAAGGTGAACCATTCAAAACGTTAACCCTAACTATTTGATGGGCAGGTTGATGATTTAACGAAGGATTTCCAGTTTAGGCATTGAATCAAAAGCATTGGCTATGGCGTAATTTGACCTATCTTTAACCAATCTTCCAACTATTACATAAGGCTGAACTGCATGCATCATTGAATCATGCATGAAGTATATAATAACTTATAGATAGAATGGTATATAGGAATAGGATTTGCTTAGTATTAATAACCATGAGCATTATAATAATAATAACCATCCATCACCTAAGAGAGGTATAAACATGAAAGCATGAATAAAACATCACTATTTTCATAACTTAAACAATATTACACACTCATTCACCCTTCACCGAAAAGTGTAAATAGACTACTCACACTCATAGACAAGCCAGAAGAACGAGATAATTCCATTACAACTGAATATAAAATACAACAAGTCCTTCCCCGAAGAATAACTGAAACACTGCCACTTTTACTACCAGCTAAGGCACAAAATTGGGAGAGGTTCAACCCTCCAAGTACAACAGATAAATAAATATGTAGAAGTGAGAAAATTATGGCTGGGAAGTGATTAGGGCAAGGCTTCTCTCTTTCTGGTTGTAAAACTCTTTGAAGTATATTTTTCTCCCTTTCTTTCCTTCCTTTCTCTCCTTCCCTGAACTAGACTAAACTCCCTTGAAATTGGTTGAAGTAGACTATTTCTAGGAATCGAAAGGGCTGTGGAGGCGGCAAACACCCAAGCGGCCAATAGGCTGTTTTTGCTGCTTAAATGGACCAATATGAGAAAAGGAAGGATAAAGGTGGTTTAACCACCGTCTGGATGCTATCAACACTATCCGAACAGTGCTAAATCTTTAGTTTTATATACTTGGTAGCCTCTTTCGTTGACTTTGTTGACCTCTTAATTCCACTTGCCTCATTTCCTTTATTCAGCCTTTGCAATTTGATCCTCTCAAACTTTCGCATTTATCCTTAAAACCCTACAAAATATAAAAACTACACAGTAACCTAATTACTCTATAAATTATTGCATTTAACCTAATTTATGCACATAATTAATCCTAAACACAATTTCATTTATGCACTTTCTAGGGTTATTAGTACACCCAAGTATAAATGGTCAAGCTGAAATAATACTCGGTAAAATTCGAGATTGAATCCACAAGGAGTTATTTGTTGAAAACTCAAAACATAAAGGGTGAAATTATCATGCTCGTTGTGTGCATTACAATAGTTTGTGATGTGAGCTTAAAATTGATAAATAAAAACTTAAACTAAACTTTGATTTCAACAATTGGAAAAGGCTGCTATTTAGTTCATGGATCCAACATGCATTATATTATTTGTGTGACATCCCAAAAATCAGGGGTCTTTTGTTAACCGTTGATAACCATCAACCCACGGAAATACCCGTGAATGCCACATAACCCGACACCGCATGATAACATCCCCTAAATCGAGATTATAACCCACAATGTAATCCAGATTCAATTATACATTGGATCCAACCAAGGTCCAATAGACCATGATTTATACTTCATTATTGTTCATTTACATCGTTCGAGGGAAGGAAAACATAGGCCAAAAGCATGGCAAAACACATTTAAAATTTGAGATTTTTGAAAAATTTATCGGTATTGCGTATCGGTACAGTTTGCCCACTGGAGTTGGGCGTACTGGTACAGTTAAACTGTACTGGTACGGTCTGCCTTCTGGGTAACAGCGTACCGATACTCTCTGCCCAATTTTGCCTATTTCTCCTGTTTTCCATTTCAAATCCATTCCAAATCTTCCCAAAATCATCCAAAACTTATACAACATATATTTGAATCTCAAACATAGTTAATACAAGTTTTAGTACTAACATTTACATGGATATAAACACCCAAAACATAATTTTCATAATTGTTTTACAAAATGGTTGAAAGGCCACAAGCCAGCCCCTCTTCATCTTTGATGGCCCAGATGAGAATCGTCCACCACTGTGTACCCCACACCTGAAATATTTTTCCATATAGGTGAGTCACGCACAAGAATATACATTCAATGTTGAAATTTATCATGTCATATCATGAAATGAGATGTGACTCACTCATGCAGCTGAACCCGAGCCCTTCTTGGCCTCTCAACACATGCAAGTGCCAATGTGTATGAATTTGTCATCTATGTTGCATATCAAATGACGATTGCCAATCTAAGGTCTTTGTTGGGGTGGATATTCATGGACTTACACCAAAGGTCACCCAACCTACACGAAATTTATGGACTTTCATCAAAGGTTCCGCGTACACCTACACACTTTATGGACCAAACCAACGGAGTACGTACCCCAATTACCGGGCCTTGCACCCAAGGGATCTTCTAGCCCCTTCTTACTACCCCAACCCAATTTTATTTCATGCAACCATACGACTCAACGGGATCTTCGATCCACATCTTCCGAGTCTACCCGTTATCCACCAAGTGAGGTGATGACGACCATCATGCACACACACCCTCATGATGCGATGTCTCCATGCAAATGCAATGTAATGAACCATTGCATGTCAATTTCATGCTCCATATGTAATGAATGTCATATGGACAATTTAAACCACATATCAACATATTCTACGAAAATTTATATCGTATGCATATAACTTCCATAAATCAACATAGAATTAGTCTTGTCCCTTGGACATCGTAGGATAGGAGTAAAACTAAAGTAGGAAGAACCCTACCTCTTGAAGCGTAAATCAAAGAGAAGAACCTTTAAGAACACCAATAAGGCCCAAAACTCTTGATTTTCCCCAAAGTCTCCTCTTGGATCTTCGGTGAAATCTCTAGTTTTTCGTACATAGATATAGCCCTCGTCGAGGTGATAGATTTAAGACTTGGCTCGACGGATTTGACCGACGAAACTTGGGGAATCGACGAAAGAAATCTTGGTTTCTCTCTCTTTTCTCCCACACATTAAAACCAGCAGATTTCAGCTGATATTTTGTGTAAAATATCTAATTTTAGTCTCTATTTATAATTTTCAAGACTTGGCCAGAGTCATGCCACATGTCCCTCACTTGTCCGGGTCCGTTTTCGCTCAAAACGGTTTATTTCATCCCGGTTTAAGTTTAATTTAATTTTATTTAAAATTTTATCCGATTATAAGTGTAACACCCCGTATTTTCTTTTTAGATATTTGTATAGATATATCCATAATAAAATATTATTGTGAATGTGTGGATATGTATAATAAGGGAAGGATAAACCATATAGATTTTTAATACTAGGATAAATACTAGAGACGCACATTGATTGGCAAGTTTGAGCTTTAGAGACGTTGAAACATGAAAATGGGGATTAGATGAATTTCTAAATACTTTTAGGTCAAGATAAGGTTTCCATTGAATCCGGAAGGTCGAAAAACCTTGGGAAAGGTAATAGGAAGTGCATTGGAAACTTGGTAGACGGAGGAAGAATCTGTCTGCTGATTAGTACCGGTACCCCGTTTACAGAAGGTTTTTGGTACCGGTACTGGGTACCGGTACCCCTATTCCAGAAGGTTTGTAGTACCGGTACTGGGTACCGGTACTCTATGGTACCGGTACTGGGTACCGGTACACCCGATAAAAATCTGAACGTCTCAAATCGCGACGTGGTCCGACTTTTGGGCCTATAAATACTTTAGGCCGCCTCCTTAGTCGTCCATTACTCATTCTAAACCCTAGATAACTTGAGAGAGAGGGAGAGAACACAAGATCAAAGAGAAAAACAAGAGATTAAGGGTAGATTCAAGAATCAAAACCCTAGTTCTTCAAGATTCTAGGTAGGGGGTTTTCTCTCATTCACTTACATTGAGACTAGGGCTTATATATGTGTAATCTTTTCACTTTTAATTATACATGTATGTTATATAATCATTGTTTCTCAACATCTTGTGACTATTACCATGATTTAAACAAAATTATTGTTGATCAAACCTTGAATCCTTTTTTTTTGCTTAAAAACCCTAGATTTCAAGATAGATGAACTTTTCTCTAAATTGTTCTTAATTGTTGATTCCCAATACTTAGTGTTTGATATTACATAACCAAATGATGCTATAATGATCTCTTGTGTATTTTCTTTAATTATCCTATGGTATGTTACATGAGAAAATGTGGAATTTGGTAATTCCTTGAAATTGTTGTGAATTGAGCATATTCTCGGTTCCTTATTGTATGGGTGTTGCGATGGACTTGAATTACCTTCGAGAGATGCCGTAGAGTGTTAGAGGTTAGTCTACCACAATGGGGGGTGAGATGGTTGCCTAACACTTGTAGTGGGTTGTCATTTGGTAATGCAACCACTATCGTTCACTGGAGTTCGAACAAGGGATAGTATACTTTTCCTAGGAAGGGACTCGTCACTGCCATTGGGATGGTAGACGCCTCTTTCTAAAGTGCTTGTGATTGTGATTGTAATTGGTGGACTAGGTAGATTCATGGGAAGCAAACATCATACATGGTACGAGGATGAACCGAAAATACTTGGAAGTATGAGTTGGGTCGTTCTTGCCGATGCATTGGTAGGGGACAATGCATGGGGAAGAAGCCCTTTTTTCAAAATAGCCTAAATTGGAATATTGATTACTGTTGCTAAACTCAATTTTTGTTATTCCTTTATTTAATTATTGCTACTGTCTAAACTTGAGATCTCTTTTCAAATACCCCTGTTTTATTTCAAAGATTATATATGTTAATTGTGAAATGAGACCGACCGTTTCTATGTTTTTAAAACCTTGTTTGAGTTTGGGAGAAATGTGGCTACAGAGCTTCGTGCTCACCCCCCCTACAAATTACATTTTTCAGATGTGGTGCTAGAGGAAGATCTCGGCATCGACGAGCCGGGGCATTGGGAGGCTCCACTCGAGGGGGACCTTGATCCCGAGATGGATATCTAGAGTCGTAGTTTCTTTTGTACTAGACTAGAAGATTCTTTTGAACATGGTGTAGTCTAGTTTATTTTGTAATTTCCGCTGCGCTATAAGAGTAAATTTTTATTGGGAATGTAAATGCTAAAGATCGCATATTCTTTTGGGATATTCATGTAAATATTATGAATCATTGCTTGAAGTCTCATTTATTGATGATTTATCTTAGTGCTCTCATGGTATGAATGGTTATTAAATGTAATGCCGCCCAGGGTGTATTTTGGGGTGTTACAATAAGAAAATATTATAATTTCTATTTTTGGGGACCTTTGTGGGATCATCTGCCACCCTATAAAACGTGAAAAATCCGAATATCTCAAAATTCAACTAAATTAGTCTGGATGACTAGATTTTGCGATACGAATTCAACGGTGAAGTTCGTTGTGTCATATGAGCTCCAAAGAACACGTATTTTAATTCTGCATTATTGTGACAAAATTACTATTTTACCCTTTTTCAGAAAAAATTAAAATTTACCCAAGTTTTACAGCTTGACTATGAAATTGCCACCTTTAGCAATGAACCTCCATGTTATTGGAAAGTTAACTAGTAGGTTTGATGTATAACTTAAACAATATCACTACAATAGTTAAGTTAGCTGGAAGGTCTATACACCTTGCAACAACTAATTAACCATAATAAACCCGAAGATGAACCATTCAAAAAATTTATTATAGCTAATTGATTGGCAGGCACGGGCTCCGCAGGGCATGGGCGCTGATACTGAGGAGTGGGCGTAAGCTGTTGCTCGCACGGGACACCTAGACATTGGGCGCGCGGTGGAGTATTAGAAAACCATCAAAACTTTGAACGAGCATAACTTTGCACTTGGTTGTCCGTTTGAGACGAATTTTTTTTATTTTTTGAATTCAGATACTTTTTCGAGTTATACCACAATCAAATTGCCTATGCGGTTTGAGCACCAAATTTTCCCAAAAAATACTTATTTTTCACTGAATTTGAATTTTAATCACAAATTAGTGAAAAAGTATAATTTGTACGTGTTTACTTTTCATATTCTGTTCTACGTGAGGTCTCAGCTCGCCTTGCTTTGGTGACATCCTCGGCATGAGGATATGCTAGTTTTGGTTAACTTGTTGTAGCAAAGATATGCTATAGAAAGTAATGTAGATTATTTTGTTCTGGCATTAAGGTTAGAAGGTTATGGTAAATTTGTCCCACCAATTGTGTAGACCACTCTTCTTGTAGTTGCAAGTTCTTTATAAGATTAACTCCAAAAAAAATATGAATGAGACAATATTATTATAGGCTTATATATGTTTACAAAATTCAATTGCTCACAATAAGTTATCAAACCTACAATAGGGCTATTCCTACCAAGGGGTAGTAATTCAGAACAAATGAACTGACCTTATGATAAGATAGGTTGGTTTGTTTTTTTCTCTAAGGTAGTATAGACTCTTGAACTGGCATCATTCAATCCTATTGATCCCTTTATTGCTTCTAGATTTTAGTGACATCCCCCCAGCACACCGAAGCAAAATAGAAGGTAATAACAAACTATAAATAGATGGATATGGCTATTGATGGCTTGTTATGCACAGAAGAGCACAAACGAGCTATTTGGGATCATTGGAGTGTCTAGTAAGAGTTTTTAGGTTCTTGGGAGTCAGGTTATTGATTCAATTAGACAGAAAATAAACGAGCAGAGGGTTTATAGTGGTTCACTAAATCAGAAGCTTGGTTAGTTCACTATAATGAAGTCTCTTACTCCTGGGGAGTTGTCTATTAATTGAGTAAAAGAGATTGCACAAAGTAAATGCACATATAATTGCTTAATTACAAATGGAAGGAATTTGTCTCTTATTTATAATGTATAGTTACCCTGTGTGATTACCTTGCGTGATCTTACCGTAACCAATGCCCTCTTAGCGTAATCAGTGTGATTTTCCTTGAGGCTATTGCTATCCAAGTGCCAGAATATTTGCTCGTTACGGTTACATTCCCTAGGCATGTTGTGGACTTCTAG
Organism: Ilex asprella; assembly: GCA_023539305.1. NCBI lineage: Eukaryota > Viridiplantae > Streptophyta > Magnoliopsida > Aquifoliales > Aquifoliaceae > Ilex > Ilex asprella. The sequence continues at coordinate 27,717,234 of CM042193.1, read as the reverse complement.
AAGGGGCCTACTGTTACTGTCATCGCGTGCACGAGGGTCTCGTTGCTGAAGATTCTTGACCTGTGAGTTTAACCTCAGCTAATTTTTGATATCATCAGTTATCGTATTGAGTTTTTCAGTACCATACCAAAAAAATTACTTCTTGACATAAATTTTTGATAGATTTATTAGTCATTTACAGTGAAAATAATGAAGTAAAGTGAGAGGCTTGATTTGTCTTTTTAATGAGATGCTATTAAAACGGAGAGACGATGGAATTTGGCAGGTCTATGATTCAATGAAGATGGAGTTTTGCTTTATGCATTGAAACAAAAATACTGGCTATGACAAGACTTAACCCGTCTATAACTAATCTCCCGACTATTACACAAATCCTAACTACGTGCATCATTGCGTCATGTATAAAATACATAATAACTTATAGATGAAATGATATATAGCAATAAGTTTAGTTCAGTACTTATAACCATGAGCATTTAGTAATATGCTACCAAACAGAAATAAAAATTAACCATCACTTAAGGGAGATATAAATATTAAAGCATAAATAAAAAAATTAGCACTTTCATTACTCAAACTATATTACACATGTCGTTACCCTTCACTAAAGACTAAAGAGCATAAGAAAGACTACTTACTCTTCATTGCTATAGACAAGCAAAAAGATTTTTCCTATTAACGATGTAAAAAAAACCGTAAAGAATCCTTCCTCGAGGAATAGTTGAAACATCCTCACTCTTATTACCGACTAAGGCGAAAAAGTAAGAGAGGTTCAATCCTCATAGTAAAAAGGAATACAAAGAAATGTAGAAAATGACATTTTTCTCCTTTTTTTCCCTTTCTTTTCTCTTCTTTTTATTCCACTGAAAATAGAATAAAGTTTAGTTCAAATGCCCCTAAACATGATTTATAGGTATCAAGGCATGTTTAAGGTGGTAGAAACCCAAAAGGATTAATTAGGGGCTTTGTTGCATCAATGAACCAATAGGAGAAAGGCTGGGACTTAAGGCAGTTATGACTATTGTCTAGACGCCCCCACCTGCCTCTAGAAGACACTATTTCTTTGACTATTTGTCCCTCAACCTCCTTTGCTGATTTCTAGTGTTTTTACTATGTTGGGATGGTACTTTCACCATCTAGATAGTAATCTTCATGTTGAATTTCCTTTTTTCTCCATCTTTTGTTCTTCTTTCACGCTTTAGCCCTCCAAATATCTTTAATTTCATATAAAACCCTACAAAACATATAATTTAAACAACAATCATAATAACATATCAATTAACCACCTCAAATCAATTAACACGCATAATTAACCTTAAACCTAATTATTTACGCACTGTTTAGGGTTAATCACACCCCCAACCAAACAACAGTAGTCACTAGTAATAAAAATAAGTAAAATATATACAATCACTTTTGTAAGTTTCACGATTGCATTTAGTTTATGCAACAAGCCATTATACCCAAGGTGATCCCTAGTTGGCGAGTTTTGTCTCGTGAAGGTTTTCAGTGAAGTTACTTACAAACTTCAGTAGTTAAGATAAAATAATCCATATTTTTTACATATAAAATTAAATCATTATTCCATCCTTATGCCATAATACTCCCCCTTCCTTATCAATGTAAGAGTAACACACACCATTTGTAACACTATTCAGTATATTTTCAAAAAAAACACACGTGTGTGGATTTTTTTTTATTTCAAAGATAGTTAAGAATTATCACAGCCCCTTCGCTAAGTTATACAAAAATTAGTTTCAAGATCAATCCTTTCTTGGAAATCACTCAGCAAAAAACACACTCAAATTTTAGTGATTATTGCTAAAATATTAGATGTTATCAGAATATTGCAAACAAAACAAATCAATGACACATGTAATATTCCAAAGGGTTAATTGCATTGGAGGTCCCCAAAGTATGTAGTTTGTCTCATTTTGGTCCCCAATGTTTCAATTGCATCATTTTGGTCTCTGAAATATTGAATATGTTTCAATATGACCCCTCAAGCAGATAGTGTCTAAATTGCTAACGATTTTTTATTATAAACTTGTCACATGATACTTAAATATGGACAAAAAAATAATTTGGATAGTACTTGACCAAATTTATACTCTAATTTTGGTTAAATACCTTACTAAATTACGCAGTTTTGATCCTGAGTTATCTAAATTTTAGTCAAAAGTTACCCATATTACCCATTTTTTTATCAAGAGCTACCCAAATTTTGTTTAAGAACTATTAAAATTATTTTTTGTCCATATTTATCTATTAAGTGACAAGTTTATGATAAAAATCGTTACCAATCTGGACATTATTTTCTTGAAGGACCATATAGAAACATATTCAATACGTCAGGGACCAAAATAATGCAACTGAAACTTTGGGGACCTAAATGAGACAAACTTCATACTTTAGGGACCTCTAATGCAATTAAACCTATTCCAAAAGAAGGTTATTTGAATAAAACTAAATTTTGGCATAATCTCATGAAAGAATATTAACACTACATCAAATAACATTATCAACATGACCCTATAATTAATGGTTGAGAACAAAACATATGCACAACTTCTGAATTCAACAAGGGTTTTATTAGGGTTGTTACGTGGTCAATGGTGTTGGGTTTAAGAAACAACATCTAAAGAATTCAAAAGCTCTACTTTCTATTTTTGGAAGCACACATATCTTTTTTTTCTTTCTAAACTCTTACAACTTCTCATTCTTCATTCCCATATATATTTTTTCAATCTCAGGCCTCTAATTACTTAGCCAATCTTTCTTTGCAAAACTTTCTTTCACCATTTTTCCTTTTCTTCCCACACATTCTTTCCTTCCCTTTTGTACTATCTTTCCAACCATATTTCTCATTTTTCTTCTCCCGTATAATGCCTTCTTTAAGAAAGGGTGCAATAAAATTAGATAACAAGGGTTGAATAAATATATTTTCATTGGCTAGGTCAACATATGGGTTTTAAAAAATAAATTTTACTTAGGCTGAATCAGGGCTTACTAAGGATATAATTTTGCAAAAGAAATGGGCAATGCTCAAAATAAGATCACAAATGGCCTGAGATCATTTTCTAGAATTCATACACTTACATAATTCTCATTAGAATTTCAAAGGAGAATGCTAACATGTCATTTAATAAGTGTCAATCAAAATAAAATTAATTAGATTATTAAAAGGAATCTTACGCTGAACTAAAATTCTTACTTGAGTAAGAGTTTAAAATATATCTAAGGAGGATTGATTCAAAATTTGCACAAGTTTTTTACATCTCCACTATGTACGTAAGCTTCACAAAGGATCATGTCAATTTCAAAGGTTTTTCAAAATAAGAAATCATTAGATGCTCAAAATAATAAGTTTTATGTGAAAATATAAGGATAGTACACAAATACAGTATGAAAATTCTCAATGATTCGGTTAGGGTTATACATGAAAATCAATGGAATGAGAATGTAATCCTACCATGAATAATATGAACTAATTTTTCTAGCATAGCAAAACAATGTGACACAAACTAACAAAATTAACTAGAATTATATCAACATCCAAAGCATAAAAGTAAATTCAAAAATATCGAAAGTACTAAGAAAATGAAGTGCATGAAATGGAAAATAAATAATAAGTTTGAGAAACGTAGAGAGAGAAAGTTAAAAAAAGTAGGAGACTCCGGCTGAATAAGTTAATGATGATGGGCTACCACCATATATCCTTCCTAGTAACCTCAAGATCTCTCTCCAGTTCTCCTCGTACTAGATCATACTTGGATCAAACTGAGTCATCCTCGTCTCGAGACCCAACAAAATTTGTTTGTCAGTCCGACCATCCACTGGGAGATACGATTGTTGCTTTTTCCTATTGATGTTGTGGCTCTTCAGGTGGTGGTAAATCTGTACCTCTCAGAAACTGGTTGCTTGTGGCTTGGGTGGTATCTCTTGTTGTGCCTCTGTTTGGATTCCATGGTTCTTTTTCAAAGAAGTCTCGTCTAGATGTGTCAGAAACTCCATAGTAGGCCATGATGGATCTTGTAAACCCCCACTTGTTTATCTTAATTTAGTGATGTAATTATTTTGTATTGCTTATATATGTAATGACATAAGAATGAAACATATAGATAGTAGAGTAAATATAAAAATGTTGAGAGAGGTAATAGGGGGTGTATTAGAAGTTAGGAAGTATTCCAGAGTTAAATCACATTTTAGAGAGAATTCAGGTAGGAAGGAATTTGACACTACCTTAGTATTTAGACTATAACTTTTTACGTTGACATCTGGTTGATTAGAAATTTTTATAGAAGACACTAGAATTCCAGTGATACACAAGTATATTTTACAAAAATTTAATAAATCAACCTTTAACTAGGTCAAAAATTCCTTGGAAATTCAAGTAAAAAATAGAGTATGTTCGAAGGTGAATGAATCCGTTTGAACGAAAGTTAGTCCCAATACTATTGCATTTGATAGAAACTCTGATGGAAAAGAAAAAGCATTGGGAGCAAACAACATTTGAATGCCTCATATGATGTTCAAACGGTCATGTAAATAGTTTGAACGTCAAGCCTCTAGTTCGAAAATGCTGCCGCAATTTTGAGTAACAGGTCTGCGCCCATTTTAATACTATAAATACCTTAGGTTGTCTTCCCTAGCCCTATTTCATCAGTTCTTAACCCTAGAGAGAAAGAGAGAAGAGGAGAAACACAAGATTGAAGGAGAATTTTCACATTGGAACGGATCAAACACGCTAGGTTTACACACAAATTACAGAACCAAGGTAGGGGATTTTTCTGAAGTTCTTTCATTGAGACATAGGGTATTATATATTTATGTCTTCAATCGTCGTGATAGTTATATGATAAAAACTTATGAGTTCCTAGTTTTTTTTTATCATTGAAACGTGGTACTAAACAAACTACATATTTGGGTTCAATGAATACTTGTTCTCGAATTTTTGCTAAATACATGTTTGATTGTGAATTATACAAGGATTCTTGTAGGAAAATTTTAAATTTTTCAAAAAAGGGCAAAATGGTCATTTTATCACTATAATGTAAAATTGAAATACATGTTCTATAAACCTCGTAAGATACAACGGATTTCGTCACTAGATTCGTATCGCGAAATCTTGTCACCTTATCGAATTTCGTCGAATTCTGAGATAGTCGAATGTTTTTGCACGTCGTTCGAGACGACTGGGTGACAAGACGACCTCTCAGTGGTCCACAAAAATAAATACTTTAAAATTTAAGTATTGTTGGACTAAAGTACCAATAAAATTAATTTTGACTAAACGCGGAATGTAGTAAATTGTTTCGGGACAAAAATGGACTTGAATAAGCGAAGGACACATGGCCTGACGTGGGCCGAGTATTTAAAATTATAAATAGAGATAAATATCTGAAAAAACAGATATTCTTCACCCATTTTCAGCCTTGTTTGGACGGCCATAGAGAGAAAAGAAAGAAAACTTAATTTTCAAGCTTTCCTTTGCTGATTTTTGACGTTCCGTCGCTCGGATTGATTCGGGCTAGAGTTAAACCTCATCTACACAATGAGAGTTACGCAACCATTCCAAGAACAAAGAATTTCACCAATGATTCCAAGGGTAGATTTTGGAGAAATCAAAGCTTCGGGCTTGAATCTTGTTCTTGAAGTTTCCTACGGGTGTTTTACACTCCAAGAGGTAGGGTTTTCCTACTTTGGTTCATTCTAACCTATGGTGTTCATAGGAGAGGGGTTTAGGCAAGTCGGGTTGTATAGCCTTTGCATGAGGCTGTTGTTTTTGGTTAAATAGATATAAGAAATGGATGTAATAGATATTCTATCTTGCAGTGGTTTTGTTCGTTGTACTATGTGGTTACTTGAAATGGTTTGTAGAAATCACTTAGTATGATTTCTTTAGCTATGTGGTTACTTGAAATGTGTTATGTGAACACATGACTTGAGTGCCTTTAAGGTGTTTGATAAAATGCCCATGTGAAATAAAGTGTGTTAATTGCATTAGATTAGGCTATAACATGCTTGGATGATGTGGTAACATGAAATTATATGCTTATTATATGATTTATGATTGAAATGTACTTGTTGATATTTGCATATTTTGATATATTGACATTGTGACAAATATGGTATTTATATGCTTAGGATATAATTTACCATGGATATGTTGGAATTGTTCATATGACATTCATTATATATGAAACATGATTGTTATTGCAATGGTGCATCAAATTGCATATGCACGGGAACATCTCATCACATATGTGTGTGCATGGTTGTCGTCAACACCGCACTTGGTGATTGATGAGTGGCTTGGGAGAGTTGGGCCGAAGGCCTAGAAAAGTCACACAGTTGCATGATAAGTGGGGTTGGGGTTAGTAAGAAGGGACTGGAAGATCCCTCAGGTGAGAGGCCCGGTGATTGGATACGCACTCCATTGGTAAAAGAGTCCATAAAGTGTGTCGGTGTACGCGAAATCGTTGGTTGAAGTCCATGAATTCCGTGTCGATTGGGTGCTATTGGTGTAAATCCATGAATATCCACCCCCAAGAAAGACCCTAGATTATAAATGTCATTCGATGTGTAACATGGATGACGGGTTCACACGTATTGGCACTTGCATGTTTTGAGGAGTCGGTAAGGGCTCGGATTGAGTGCATGAATGAGTCTCACCTCATCGCATGACAAATCATAATGAATTCCATCATTTGGTTGCATATACTTGATCGGAATGGTTGAGAATTGTTGAATGTTGTATGTGTGCATTTCATGTGCATCAAGGTGGGGAGAAGCCTCTATACGAATTATTCTACTGAGCGTGACTCACCCTATTTGGAACACATTTCAGGTGTGAGATTTGCATTGGCGGATGACTCCCATGTAGAGCATCAAGCATGAAGAAAGCCGGAATGTGGCTTTTGTTTTGCAATTTTGTAAAACTATTATGAAAACATAGTTTTTGGCATGTATAAATATGGAATGCTTGTAATCGAACCTTCTACGGATCATGTATTATGTATAAAACTTCTTTATACATGTTTTAAATGAATTTTGAAAGATTTAGAATGGATTAGAAGTCGGAAAAACAAGATACAACCATTATGGAATTTTTTTGGCATTCGAACGCCAGACCACGTTCGAACATAAAGCAGCAATTTGCATTAGCGACGTTCGAATGTCAGCCCACTTTCGAACGTGGGGAGCTTGCAGTACTTTGGTGTCTACAGAGCTCTAATGAAAATGCAAAAGTACTTAGAGCAAGTGACGTTTGAAGTTCAAGTGACGTTCGAACGTAAATAAGACATTCAAACGTCAATTAACGTTCGAACATGAATCTGAAATTGAAAATTTTACACTTAGGTGCTATGCTTTCGGGTTTGGGTTTCTTTGGTTCAAATGAAACCTATGGATATCTATTAAGATATATTGGAGTATATTGGACTCCGGTTGATTTAAATGGTAACATGTACACGAGTTCCACATGTGGTTTATAATCCCGACACAATGGACAATGTTGATGTGATGTCGGGCCATGCGACACTCATTTGTATTTTCGTGGGTTGACGGTTGGCAACGGTTGATAAAGGACCCCCGGAATTTGGGACGTCACACTAAATTCCTATTCTTGATTAAATCATGCTTTCACCTAACACTTGTTCTTGTTCAAAGAAATTATGGTCTTGGCAAAACCTTAGAATTTTGATATTGAAATTGTATAGGTTTTCTTGATATGATCTCTTGCATATTTTAATTCCATTATTATTATGGTATATTGAGAATTATGCAATTGCGATACTTGAATTGTTAATGAAAATTATGATTGGTTAAAATTGATGTTTCATCTCTTGTATGGTTTGAGTGTGACGGACTTGAATTGCCTTTGAAAGCTGTTGTAGAGTGTTAGAGGTTAGTTTTTCCCAGTGGGGGTGAGATGGTTGCCTAACACTTGTAGTGGATTATTATTTGTGAGAGCTACCACTATTATTCACATAAGTTCAAGGCTGAGAAATAGTATATGTTTCCTGGGAAGGATTCATCAAGGCCTTGGGAGATGGTATATGCCTTTCCTAAAGTTGTTTGTGAAGTGCACTACGAGGAATGATTGAGATTGCGTGGTTCTGGTGTGTGAACAAGGTAGAATCGTTGTGCAGATTCCTAAAAAGCAACTAACCTACATGAGAATATGAGATAATACTACTGAGTTATTTATTGATTGCTTGAATTTCTTGCATGGTTATTCCTATCATTGATTTAGTGTATTTTGTACACTTGAGATCATTATAACTGTCATGATTTTACTCTCAAAAAATTATATATGCTATTTTCGAAAAGGAAGTTGCCTTCTTTTTATTGTTTTAAACCTTGCTGGGATTTGAGATAGAGGAATAGAGTTGTTTTCTTCTTGGTTTAGTCTTTGAGATTTTTGTGTGAAACAATGTTTAAGGTAATTTAATTATTCTGCTGCTAAATACTATTTGGTTTTGAATTATAAGTTGGAGAAGTTACAATGCTTTATTGGCTTTAGTATTTATTATTTGTTAGATAGATAAATGGTTTATTATTTAATGGTTATCGTAGTTGCTCTCATAATTGGATGGTTTTTAGATAGTAATCTCTTCTAGGGTGGATTTTGGGGCGTTACAGATCTGATATCACTCCCTTTTGTCTAGATAAATCAGATACTAAAATAGCAAAAGGAAGTGAGAGTTTTTTATTCTCCACTGGAAGTGTCATTTGATTCATAATTAGAGTTAGAAGGACAATAGTGTGTCCCATTCCAAAAGTGTACAAAAAATATGCTTCCTCAATGAAGACTTGATTTTTTTGGGATTGAAGCAACAAATTATTCATAGTAATCAGGTTCAAAATTGATATTTATCAGTTAAATCTCCCTACTTAATGTATTTGTTGGGCCTACCCCAAGCATAATTTGGATCCCAGTCAACTCAATCTTAAAATTAGACATACCAGCTACCGAGGTAAGAGGGTACTTGGTATTAGGGAGTCTCATAATAAAGTTCAAATGATTAGCAATGGTAGACACTGTAACTTGAAATTTAAACCCCTAACATATGCAAGCTGTAATACCCCACATGCGTATAGTAATATAGTAATATACTAGTTTAGTAGTTCTTTTATATATAATGATGTAAAAAATGAATCACATAGGTTAAAACATTAGAAATTACTATTTGGGAGACAAATGGATTTGAGAAGTTTACGTTTTGAAAGCATATGAGCTTGGAAATAGTTAATAGGTAAGTTTTTAAATATTTTTAGGTTAAACTAAGGTCTCCATTGAATCCTTAAGGTCGAAAAACCTTGTGAGAGGTAATATGAGGTGCATTGGAAGCTTGGAAGTACTCCAGAATAAAAACATACTTTACATAAATTTCGGGTAGAAAATATTTTGGACACCTGTTAGTATTTTGGTCATAAATATTTATCCTTATGCCCAATTGATCTGAAATGTAGATAGTAGATAGTAGAAATCTAGGGCTACAAAAGTGTATCTCATGAAAATTTCCAATTCGACCTCCAAATGGGTCAAAACTGCCTTAGAAGTCGGAGAAAAAATCTGTCCGCTGAAGCGTATCGGTACCGTGTACCAGTACACCCGAAAAAAAAACCCCACTATTCAGGATCACAGTCTAGGTCACATTTTTGGGCCTTTAAATACTTTAGGCCGCCTCTTTAGCCGTCCATACACCATTCTAAACCCTAGAAAGCTTAAGAGATAAAGAGAGGAGGATCAAAAACACACCCATCAAGAGATTTACACCCAAATTAGAAGATCAAACCCTAGATTTCAAGAACACCCTTCCCCTAACCTTTCATTACACTCTTCCATACCCTCTCACCCATACATTTTGCTACCCAATGAGGAGTCCAAAAGGGAAAGAAGGGAGAGGAAAGTGTCTTTGAAGCTTGGGTATTTGGCTAAAACTCTTGAGCGTTGAGGTAGAGGATTTTCTTCCATTCACTTATATTGAGGCTAGGATATTATGTATGTATGTTTTTCACTCTTACTCTTATATATATGATATGAAATGCATGATTATTGATATCCTTGCAATAAATGCCATGTTTTGAACATTTTGATGGTTGGGTAACTATTAAATTTCTCTTTTTCATTTTCTAACCTTGGTTTTAAGAAAAATGGATTTTTCTCTATATGGTACCGGTACCGTGTACCGGTACCCCGATTCCAGTAGGTTTTGGGTACCGGTACCGTTCTGCTTCCTTATCTAAATTTCTTGATTTCTTTGCTCCCGAGCTACCTTCAAACTATCTTTTGAACTCCTTTCATCCCAAGTGGTATGTGAGGGTCTTTCAAAGCCATATTTATCTCCATTCAACTGCAAACACATCAAATTGATGTTAAGACTTCAATCATCATAACTTATATTATTTACGACTCAAAAGCGAGTGAATTAAGTTGATTAGCATCTTAAAATATACAAAGTTGTGTGCTAATCAGTTCCCATTTTCAAAAAACTTAGTGTTTGATATTATATAACAAAATGATGTTATGATGATCTCTTGTGCATTGTTCCTTAATTATTCTATGGTATATTACATGAGGAATTGTGGAATTTTGTAATTCCTTGAAATGATTGTGAGCTGAGTATATTTTGGTTTCCTCATTTGTATGGTTGTTATGATGGACTTGGATTTCCTTCGAGAGATGTCGTAGAGTGTTAAAGGTTCGTCTATCCCAGTGGGGGGTGAGATGGTTTCCTAGCACTTGTAGTGGGTTGTCATTTGGTAATGAAAACACTATTGTTCATTGGAGTTCGAACGAGGGATAGTGTAGTTTTTCCTAGGAAGGGACTCGTCACTGCCATTGGGATGGTAGACACCCTTTTCTAAAGTACTTGTGATTGTGATTTTGATTGGTGGACTAGGTATAATCGTTGGGTAGTTCATGAGAAGCAATCAACATACATAGTACGGGGATGAACCAATATACATGGGATTGTGAGTGGGTCGTTCTTGCCGGTGCATTGGTATGGGACAATGCATCTTAAGACGCCCTTCTTAAATGACTTAAAGTTTGAAATGGTTATTGTTGCGAAATTTATTTTATTCTTTCCCATTGATTATTGCTACCGATTAAATTTAAGATCTATTTAAAATGTCCTGTTTTCCTTCAAAAAGTTATATATGATATTTGCGAAATGAGACCGACCGAATTTTAAATGTTTTCTAAACCTTGTTTGAGTTTGCGAGAAATTTTCTACAGAGCTTCGTGCTCACCCCCTACTGCTAACTTTTTTTCAGATTATGTACTTGAGGAGGAGTTAGGAGCCGAGGAGGCCGCCCAGTGGGAGACTCCAATTGATGGGAGTGTGGATCCCGAGGTGGACGCATAGAGCGACCCCGTTTCTTTTGTACTAGACTACGATACTCTTTTGTACACTGAGAAGTCTAGTTTATTTTGTATTCCGCTGCAAGATTTACGTTGATATTCTTTTGGAGATGTAAATGCCATTGTTGGGCATATTCTTTTGGATGTTATTGTATATGCTTGAATGATGAAGTAAATTCTTTTTGGATATGAAGTTATGTAGTTGCTCTCATGATTGTAAATGGTCTTTAGAATGTAATGTCGTCCTAGGGGGTATTTGGGGTGTTAAACAAGCATTCTTGGCTCAATAACTTCAACATTACTGTAAAATTCATGGAGCAAGCATTCATAAGAAACACCGCATTTTTCATTAGATGCAACCATCCTCGATCTACTAAATTTTTTCTAACCCCAATATGTTGAAAATCCTCGTAGATAACAAACTTTTCCACAATGATAGTTTTAAATTAAAAACACCTATTCGCTGATAAGCACAAAATATTGCATATTTAACGGCCTCATTTCATGCATTTTTACTTAACTTTGCATATTTGTACTTAGAGTTAACCAAATTTAGGAATAATGTTGAATTTTTTATGTTGCAGGTAATTATAGCATAAATGATAGGTTTTGGAACCTTGCAACTAAGTGTGGATGTGTGGTGAAGGCATGAACACATTACATGAGGATTTGGAGTCTTAAAAGTGAAAGAAATCAAGGAGGTATCGGTACTTCATAACCTAGGCACTAAAACCCACACAAATTAGTAGAAGTACTTTGGTTTTCCTCATTTTCGACAATGATCTACTTCGAATCTGAAAAAGTGAAAAGCATGAAAGTTGTAGATATGAATGTATTCTATATTGTGTCAAAATTTCAGCTCAATAAGATAGTTAGATCAAAAGTTATGACAATTCTACGAAAAATGGTCAAAAGCTGGAACCTGCCAGTATGCCATACCGGTATGAGTAGGCTACTGGAGTTCGACGTACCAGTATGCCATACTGATAGGCTGTATTGAAACAACCCAAAAATGCCCAAATCACTTGCATCTTATCTCCAACTTGCTTGGAGGCCCACCTATACTTCTCTCACACCTACCTTGACATGTTCTACCTATAACCATGCCTCCCTTACACAATTTCCGAACTTTGGAAGAAAAGGCATGGGAGAAGAGGAGAAAGAGGGGGGCTGCCAGGGAAGTTGCTGGGTAGGCTGCTCCTAGCCTGTCCAGGCCATCATCTCACCTCACATTGATAGGTGGATTGCACACTCATGCTAGAGGACCCTATGGACGAAAAGGCAAGGCTCACACACCACATATTCAACATTCACAAGCCATTGAGGGTGTGGCTACCTAAGCTTAGAAAGTTCCGAGGAAGAAGATGTTGAATAGTAGATAAAATTTATGTTTTTGCAATTTTTTCACCCATTTCATTGCAGTAAGTTGTAGTTCTCTTGTAATCTTTATTTCTTGCAATGTACTCTCTTTAATTTCAAGTTTAATTCCATGTTCTTGCACTTAAATATTTACAGCTGGGTTTTCTCTCTAACTTTTCTATTTTGGTATGAATGTTGCTTCCTTTGTAGTTTAACTTTTTTCTTGCTTTAGGTTAAGTTTTATTCTCCATTTCAATACCATGTCTCTTTACATTATGCATGTCTTTCATTTTATCATGAGTAGCTAGATTTTTAGTTGGCTAATTCGAAGGAGACTTCCTCTTGGGTTTTCCATTTTAACTCATTTTCTTTCCTCCTCTCGGTGTAAGATGGTTAAGTTGGATTGGGTTGAGGGTGGACGAGATTGTGAGTCTTTCATATTCCGTAGGCCTGGTCATGGTTTATGCTTGGATCCTCACCATCACAACCCTAGATTCCCACGAATCAGTCATTCATCTATGCACCATTGGAGTAAGGTTTCAAGTTGAGTTCGGTTTTCCATTGGAATGACCTCTTTGGATTAGCCAAATCTTGTTTTAATTTTATTTTCATTCACAAACTTCACTCACCAAAACTCATAGTAAAAGATTTTACACTTCTTTTTTTTGATAAAATCACCTTCACACACTTGAACTTTTCTTCCCTAAGGAGACGACCTTGAAATACTTTTCCAAGTAAAACACAACATTCAAAAGACTGCTTGTGCTTGGAGAGCACTTTTGTTCATACATTCTCCATTTCATACAATTCATCCAATCTCACACCCTAACCACTATGTTACACCGAGTTATCCGAGTTATGGTTGGCAGAATGAACCTTATAATTTTGCATCCAATCTCACACCACCAAATGAATTTTGCCACTATTCAACATATGGAGACTCAGCCGAAGAAGAATTGGAAAATATTTTGTGCGATTTTATGCAATACCAAATGGAAGTCAATGCCTAAGTAGTCCAATAATTTTTTGAAATTAGAGATGACCTTATTGCATTGACTAATGTTATAATTTCCATGAATGAAGAGCGACATCTGGTGCATAGTCAACGCATTGAGGATGATCATCTCAATGGAATGCAAATTGATGTTGAATCTCCCACCACTCTTGATTGTGAAAAAATTAATGAAGATATTATCTCACATGAGGCTAATGAGCCCAAGGTCATTTTGTCATCTAAGAGTGGTGTTGAGATTCACATTTCTCAACTTGGGAAGGGCATTGAAATGGAGTTAATGTTGAAACTTTTAGAGGGAAATTGTATATTCCCTTTGTAGTATTGCATAAACTTGTGTGCACCTTTGTTTGGTTGAAATTTTTGAATCATTATCTTCTGTATTGTTGGATAAATGGGTTAGGAATGACATTTACACAACAACAAAAATTTAAGCCGGATTGACATATGCCCTTTTTGTTTTGTTTCCATGTACATAATAGTTAGATTTATTTTATTGTTATTTTTTTATTTTCATAAATGTTGTAGTGTAGATTTTAGCATGAAGGTTGTTTACCTCTTCCTAATTTGGACTCATTTCCCTTTGATCATCATTGTAGCAAATCTTATTGGGTATCATGTTCTACTCTAAGTTGGGGGGTGTAAACAAGCTTTTTGTGTTTTATTTTTCCCGTTCTACTCTAAGTCGGTTTTTCATATTTTTCACCATGATTCACTTTGAGTATTAAAAGGCCAAAAATGTGAAAGTTGTAGATCTGGATATCTTCTGTATTGTGTTAAAATATCAGCTCAATCGGACGGTTTGATCAAAAGTTATGACAATTCTATGAAAACTAATCCAAAGCAGAAACCTATCGGTATGTCATATCGGTATGAGTAGGCTACTGGAGTTCGACGTACCGATATGCCATACCGGTTGGCTATACTAAAACAGCCTAAAATGTGCAGATCGCATACATCTCATCTCCAACTTGGTTGGGGGCCCACCTACACTTGTCGCACACCTACCCTGGCATGTTCTACCTATAACATGCCTCCCTTACACAATTTCTTGACTTTGGAAGAAACGACATTGGTGAAGAGGAGAAAGAGGGGGGCTGCCGGGGGAGTTTTTAGGTAGGCTGCTCCTAGATTGTCCAAGCCATCATCTCATCTCCCATTGATGGGAGACTTGCACACTCATGCTAGAGAACCCTATGGATGAAAATACAAGGCTCACACACCATATATTCAACATTCACAAGTCATTGAGGGTGTGGCAACCTAAGCTTAGAAAGTTCATAGGAAGAAGATGATGAATAGTAGATAAAATTTTGTTTTTTGCATTGTCTTCGCCCATTTTATTAGAGTAAGTTGTAGTTATCTTGTAATCTTTATTTCTTGCATTGTACTCTCTTTTATTTGAAGTTTAATTCCATGTTCTTGCAATTCAATATTTACAGCTAGGTTTTCTCTGCAACTTTTCCATTTTGGTATGAATGTTATTTCCGTTGTAGTTTAACTCTTTTCTTCCTTTAAGTTAAGTTTTTTTCTCTATTTCAATACCATGTCTCTTTACATTATGCATATCTTTCATTTTATTATGAGTAGATAGGTTTTTAGTTAACTAATTCAAGGGAGACTTCCTATTGGGTTTTCCATTTTTACTCATTGTCTTTCCTCCTCTCGGTGTACGATGGTTCGGTTTTACTGGGTTGAGGGTGAACGAGATTGTGAGTCTTTGATATTCTATAAGCCAAGTCAATCATTCATCTATGCACCATTGGTGGAAGGTTTTGAGTTCAGTTGAGATTCCCATTGGAATGACCTCTTTGGATTAGCCAAAACTTGTTTTCATTTTATTTTCATTCACAAACTTCACTCACCAAAACTCAAACTAAAAAATTTTACAGTTTTTTTTTTGTTGACAAAATCACCTTCACACACTTTAACTTTTCTTCCCTGAGGAGACGACCTTGAAATAGTTTTCCAAGTAAAGCACGACATTCAAAAGACTTCTTGCACATGGGGAGCATTTTTGTTTATATATGCTCCATTTCATACATTTCATTTACACCATTTCATTGCCTTTTCTTTTGTCATCATTCCGACGGAGAGTGACACTACCCATCACACATAAGCCATATACACATTTGAGGGTGATGTGCAGAGGTCAGAGAAAACAACAATGGTTTTCATCAAGCATCAACCAGGTTTGTTGTTCAATATTCTCAAACATGTCATTGTCAAATTGATTTTGAACCTGAAGTAGCTCCTCTTTTTGTGGCATTGATGGGGTCAATGGAGAGACTCCTCGCCTTGGATGGCTTGACGACACACTATCCTTGTGAGTTCTTCACTTCCTTCTTGGATCCATAATGAAGATCTTGATTCTCTTGACAAAAAGTGGGTTTCACAGGATTTCAATCAATAAAAGTCTACATAATAGGATGGGTAAGTGTTTAATCGGAGGAGAATCGAAGAAAAACTAATGGGTCAAACAGATTTGAGGAGATAAGAGAGCAAGGGTTGCATAATTTTTTTTTTAAAATTACTGCGAGGGAACTGATCAGATCTGTTCTTCGCAAGCAGACTAGTTTTTATACGCATACTACCGTCCAAACACCATGACCACCATTCGGATGGTGCTAACTTTTGGTCCTTGACAATCTAGCAGTCTGTAGCTTCCTTTCTTGATATTCAATAATGCTACTTTCAGTTACCATTTCTACAATTCAAAGAAACCTTAATTAATTCAAACTCTTTTTGTTCCTCTTAATTAGCTTCTAATTAACACCTTAGTAACAAAATTCCAATTAAAATGCATGAATTTAAAAATTATTACTCTAAAATACACAATAACACACTAAAAAAACTACGTTCCTAATTATTTATAGAAAAGGCTTTCAATTCTTAATCTGACTCTTCCAATTTTGATAGATTAGTGAACCAACCAATCTCATTTTGCTCATATCTTGTAATCATTGGACTGATATAAGATGGTGTGTCAAAATTATCCTTACTGTGCACATACTTAATCCAATCTAGACGATCTAGTGCACCACCTAAGATTGGTTGAGAACACTGATTAAATTCTCTCATATGCAAGAGTCAGCCGCATCTTTCACATCCACTAAGACATCTTGCTCGCTAACTCTGAGTGTATGAACTTTTTTTCACACAAAAGTTTTACTTGAATTTGAATTATCTCCCTTTTTCTAACCCCTCTTCCTTTTATCATTATTAGATGGTGCACATCCATCGAGAATGTGCGTAACACACCCAGACTAAACCAAAATAGTTTTTCATCCATTTTTTTTTGAAAAATATTGATTTTTTTTTTTAAAGTTTAACCAATTCTTTAACGCCTACCAGTCACAAAGACAATTATGGATTTTTCCATCCCCCCTAACCTAAATTAACATTGTCCTCAATGTATAATATCATAAAGCAAAATTTAAAGACAATTTCTAGTAAGGTTTGTTTCAATTGCTAATAAGGTCTAGAAATGAAACAAATCCATAGTGCAAAATCCTAACTACAAAACAAACAACGAAACAATTAGTACTAGTATTTACCAACAAATACGTGTCATAACTTCTCAATACACATACCCTGGTTCCATTAACTGAATGGAATCCACATTTTGAACAAATCCATCACAGTATGGCTTAAGCCTTTGACTATTCACTTTAAAAACATTCTCACTTAATAGAATTTTAATTTCAATTGTTCTATGTTTAAAAACTTGTTTAAAAATATATGAACCCGTCCACCTAGACCTTAACTTGCCAGGAAATAGGCAGAGCCCTGAGTTGTATAATAGGACTTTTTAAGATGGTACAAAGGACTTTCGGACAATGTGTTTGTCATGACAAATCTTCATTCTTGCCTGGGCAATTTTTGCATTTTCGTACACTTCATATCTCAACTCTTGCAATCCACTAATTTGAAGGTTGTAGGATGCACTTGCTTTGTGTATATCAAAATTCATTACTTTGATTGCTCAATATGATCTATGTTCTAATTCCACAAGTAAGAGACATGGTTTACTAGTCGATAATGAGACATTCACAAAATGGTGTCCTATGTAGTGTGGTATGCCCAAAGAACATTAGTTAGGCTTAGGGACCAATCTTTATGGTCAGGATTAACTTTTTTTTTCAAAATATATTTTATTGCAGTATTGGTTAATTTAGCTTGTCCACTTGACTGGGCCTAATAAGGGGCAGATACTTCGCTTGAAATCAAATATTTCTGCATTAAATTTTCAAAAGGTTTATTGCAAAAATATTCACCCCATCACTTATAATAGCTTGCAGAATTTCGAATCTAGGCAAAATAAAAATCTGATCATAGTGTGGTGATCATTATCCTGACAAGGAATTGCCTCGACCCATTTGAAAACATAATCAATAACAATTAAAACATATAAATGTCCAAAGGAGGGAGGGAATGGTCCCATAAAGTTGACCCCTCAATAATCAAATTTTTCAATAATCAAAATAGGGTTAAAAGACATCACGTTTCTTTTTGAAATATTTCTCAACCTTTGATATTGGTCACAATTCAGAAAAAAACATGTATATCCTGAAAAAGAGTAGGATAGTAAAATCCACACTGCAAAACTTTAATAGCGAATTTCTTGGAAGAGAAATACCAACCAAAGACTTCAAAATGGCAAAAAGAAATAATCTGACGTATTTCATGATTGGGTATACAGTGCCTTATTATTTGAATACATAGGGATCTTTCAAAAATAAATTATGTAACTTTCTTAAAAAAAATTGTTTCTTGGTCAAGGTATAGTGAAAAGGAATGGTATCTATGGTCAAATTGTAAAACCCGAGAAAATTTAAACTTTTCATGAAAAATGGCAAAACGGTAATTTGCCACTATAGTATGGGTTGAAAACCCATATTTTTCTATACCTCGTATGAAAAAAAGGACCTTATCGTTGGATTTTTCTCACAAAATCTAATTACCCAGAAAAATTTCGTCGAATTCTGAGATAGTCAGATTTTTATGCGTTTTACGAAACAGTCGGGTCTTGGGTGACCCAAAAATGAATTTTTTAATTAAAATTTAAAATTTGGAAAATAATTTAAAGCAACTTGAAATAAAAATATTTAAACTTGAACCAAAGTAAAATTTAATTATTACAGGGCAAAAACGGACGCTAGAAAAGGGACGTGTGGCGCGACATGGACCAAACATTAAAGGGATATAAATAGGACCAAAAAATATTTTTTTAGAGACAACTCTTTGTTGAATTCCAGTGGGTTTTTTGGGTCTTAACATTGGAAGCCAGTGAGGGTTCGAGTTAAAGTGCATGAGTGAGTGTCATCTCATTTCTTGGCATGACATGGTATAATTCCGACATTGAATTACATATTCTTGTTTAGGATAGTTGTTGCTTGTTGAATGTTGCATGTGACATTCTATATGAATCTAGGTTGGGGAGTAGCCTCTTTAGGAGTTACTCTATTGAGTGTGATTCACCCTTTATGGAGACAACATTTCAGGTGCGGAATGCACACCGATGGAAGGCTCTCACTTGGGGCCTCAAGAATGAAGAAAAGTCGACTTGTGACTTTTAATTCACGTTTCGTAAAACTATCATAAAAATATGTTTTTGTAAAACATCTGCTAAGTTAGTTTTTGGGCATGTAATGTATGTAAATGAATTGTAATCGAACTAATATGGACTATTTAATGTAGCATTACATGTTATTATATGGGTATGGATAAATGGACTCGGTGTAGTCAATGTTTATTCATAAATGGACTCGATATGGTCAATATTATATGATTGCACAAGTTGTGTTTTTGGGTAGACTTCCCCATACAAAGGAGACTTTGCCCGAATTTTGTTAAATTATGAATCCCGGTAAATGGGCGTAACTGTGTGATATCGAGTTACACGGTATTTGCGAGTATTCCGCGGGTTGATGGGTGATCAATGGGTTAACAAATGACCCACGATTTTAGGGGCGTCACAGCTTGGTATCAGAGCTTAGGCATACAATTTACCTAGGGCTTGATGGGTAGGGGTCTAGACCATTGTATTCATTGTGAATTTCATATTATGTGTTATGTGAAGATTATGCATGGTTAAATGTATATGGAAAAGAGATACTAAGGTTAGAGAACTTAACCTTGGGGGTTGAGAAGAGAATGAATGAGATGGTTCAGGGTGTAAATGTCTACTAATGGTGGTACAAGCTCTACTAGGGAGGCAATGAGAGAAATCTCAAATGTTCAAATTTGATCCCTACTTTGGGATACAAAGT
The DNA here is from genome assembly GCA_023539305.1 of Ilex asprella. Lineage (NCBI taxonomy): Eukaryota > Viridiplantae > Streptophyta > Magnoliopsida > Aquifoliales > Aquifoliaceae > Ilex > Ilex asprella. The sequence goes on along the minus strand of CM042193.1, from coordinate 27,697,217 downwards.
AAATGTTTTGTTGCTCTTTGACATGTGTAGATGGCAAATAGAGGAAGAGGACGTGGCCGAGGCGATAGGTGGAACAACAACCAACCACCACTGACCTTCATGGAGGCTATTGGTACTATGGCGGCTACCGTTGTACAGGCTAGCGCCAATGTGGGCGAAGGAGGCTCAAGTAACCTCCAAATTTTCAAGGCACACAAGCCTCCGACTTTTATGGGAGGGGCGGATCTGATGGTGGTCGACCGTTGGTTCCCGCAAGTCGACAGATCTTAGAGGCTATGGAGATCACTGATGGTTTTATTTTCTTGTCGTTCCTAACCTCCTAACATCTCCCTCAATATGTGTATGATGTATATGTGGAGGGGAGTGTTAATCTCTCTTGGGATGATGTCAAAAGAAAGGGCAATGGAATGTTAGAATGTGAAATGTATGTGTGTGCAAAAATGATTCCCAAGCATAAGAAAACTTTTGCATATCGTGTTTTACTTGGACGTATTCCAAGGTCGTTTCTTTAGGGAATGACGTGAATCGTGTTGAAGGTGATTTTGGTAAGACAAAGTGTAAAATCTTTTGTTGTTGAAGTTTGGTTTGTGAATTGTATTGAGATAAAAAAAATAAAATGGGAAACAAGTGTTGGCTAATCCAACGGGTTCACTCCAATGGGAATGTCAAGTCAACTCGAAATCTTCCTCCAATGGTGCGTAAATAAGCGATTGATTCATAGGAAGCTCGGGACAAGAGGGAAGTGACGATCCAAGCCTAACCTGTGACCATGCCTATAGGCTATCAAGGACTCACAACCATGTCCACACTCAACCCAGTCAAACAGAACTATCATACACCGAGGGGAGAAAAGAAGATGAGTTGAAATGACATGCCCAAGAGGAGATCTCCATTGGATTAGCCAACTTAAAGACTTAGCTACTCATGCTAGGAAGAAAAACAACAATGAAATGTAAAGACATTATAAAGAAATGAAGATTGTGACTAAGTTAATGCAAGAAAATATAAACTAAACGAGAGTGCATTGAATACGGATATAAAAACTAATAAATGAAGAACTTGAATGCATTAATGGTGAAAGCTTGAATGAAAGATTAAACTTAAAAGCAACTTCAAATAAATGGCATTCAAGACTTCAAATAAAGCTTACAAGATTCTTACATGAAATTACAAGGCAATGTATGGAAAGAAAATGAAAAAACATTAACTTCTCTCTCTAGTACTATTAACTTCTCTCTCTATATTACAATCTATCTCCTATAATGGTGCATGAGCTAGCAAAAACAACATCCATGGCTGTCCTCCCAAGCCTGAGTGATGTCCTTCAAATCATAGGGAGTTCAAGGGCTAATATGGTGTAGGCTAGGACAAGTCTAGCCTTTCTCTCTTGCTATGCCTTTTCTCTCTTCTCTTTTCTCCTCATTAATGCAAAAGCCATCCAAGTCCAAGTAAAGGTGAGGTGAGGCTTCTAGACATGTAGGGGATGTCAGAGGATCTATTGGAGAAGTATAAGTGGGACCCCCAAATGGTAGAGCTTGTGATACAGGCTATCTGGGCAATCTGGGCAAAACCTTCCGGAAGGTCGACAGAAAACCTTCTAGAAGGTTTGTGCAGGAATAGTTAAATGAAGAAGTCAACAGGCAAAACCTTCCAGAAGGTTCATTTCAGTAGACAAAACCTTCCAGAAGGTTTCACTCTAGTAAACAAAACCTTCCGGAAGGTTTTGGCAGTGAAAAAGAAATCCAAGGCAATACCTTCCGAAAGATTTTTACCTAAACCTTGCTAAAGGTTTTCAACCAGTTTGAATTTTTGTGGTTTCTTCTCCCTCTAAACCTTCCTTTAAGCTACCCCTTCCTCTTTATTGAGTTCAACCACTTCAATGGGGGTATAACTCATGCCATTTACATCGTTTTACCTGCATTCACACAAAACTCCATCAAAACGAAAGTTCATCACATTTCTCCCCAATTTCATGACAAAAGCAAGTACAAGAGGAACAATTAGCATACAATATAAGTCATGTTTTTGTGCTAATCAATCACCTTGAATGCCACTAAGACAAGGCTAGCTGCATTTCTACTAGAATGAGAAGCCCATCTGTGGTGGGATTGGGCAAGGGCCTTGAAAAATTAAGAGACCATTACATGGGAAGAGTTCTGGGAGCTCTTCATGGGCAAGTACTTCCCATCGGCTATTCGACATGTTAAAGCACAGGAATTCTTGGATTTGAAACAAGGGACAATGATGGTGATGGAGTACATGGCTAAGTTCACTGAGTTGGCCAGTTTCACCAATGACTACATGGTCACAAACATGGCCAAAGTGAGGAGGTTTGAGGATGACTTGAAATTTTCCATCAGGGGTAAATTTGTGGGCCACCACCTGCAAGACTTGGACAAATTTGTGGGCCACCTACTGCAAGACTTGGACTTGATAGTCGAAATAGCTATGGCTATTGAGGGAGAGGTTGATAACGCACGGAGCATTCGGGAAGCAACTGCTAAGGACAAGAAGAAGGAGGGTCAATCATCATCTTCTAGTTTGGGGAAGAGACAATGGACTTCTATCCTACAGGGATATCAAGGACAGGGCCGTGGCTACCAAGGCCAAGGCCAAAGTCAATCCTCCCAAGTCGGGAGACACTTTAAGGCTTCTAGCCATGCAAGCACACATACATGTTTTCATTGCCATCAACCGAGCCACTTGAAGTGGGATTATCCTCAGAGATAGGGATCCTAGAGTAATGGGGTGTCTCAGTCCCAGTCACTAGTGGGGCATACACAGACGTATTTCATTCCTCCCTACCCCATCGTGGGCTAAAGAAGCTAATATCAGTTTCAGGGTGCTACACTGGCCTCTACTACTTCATGAGTGGGGACTCTTCAATTAGGCCAGATGGGCCAGGGCATGGGTTAAGGTCAAGGATAGGGCTTACAGGTCAGGACTTCGGGGACCCAAGGGCGTATTTACACCATCACTCCTCAAATTGATCCAGTGGATCCGTCAATTATTCAGGGTACATTTCTACTCTCTTGCTTATTGGTAAGGGTATTATTTGACTTTGGTGAATCTCATTCATTTATATATGCATCATGTGTGATAGATTTGGGCTTAGAGGTCGAGACCTTGGAAAAGCCATTACATATGAGTTCTCCCCTAGAGACTAGGGTGAGTATTGATTATATATGTCAGAGTTTGATGTCATCCTTGGGATGGACTGGTTGGTGGCACACCGAGACCTCATTGATTGTGATCGAAAAAGGGTCATTGGTTACACGTTGGATGGTGTTTGGTTCAAGTTTCAGGAGGAAAAATACGATGCTTTATCCTAAGTCGTGTTTGATTCTCAATGGCACGAGCAGTTGATGGGCTAACTTACGAGCCTTACCCTGGAGGACGTGGTGAGACAAGAGTTGGGTTTACCTCAGGTGATTTGTGAGTATGAGGATATTTTTTTGGATGAACTACCAGGATTACCTCCACATAGAGATATAGACTTCACTATTAAGTTATATCCAGGTACATTGTCCATTTTTATGACTTCGTATACAATAGGACCTATAGAGTTGCAAGAACTCAAGGTCCAGTTGAAAGAATTAATGAACAAGGGGTTCATTAGACCGAGCACCTCACCTTAGGGCGCTCCGATGTTGTTTGCCAAGAAGAAGAACAAGACCCTTCGGCTATGCATAGACTACCGACAGTTGAATAGGGTTACTATCAAGAATAAATACCCTTTGTCGAGGATAGATGATTTATTTGATCAACTGAAAGGGGCACGAGTTTACTCTAAGATAGATCTACGCACAAGTTACCACTAGTTGAAGGTTAGGGAGGCGGATATCCCTAAGACAGCATTTTAGATGCGATATGGCATTTCGAGTTTACCGTTATGCCTTTTTGGATTGACCAATGTCCTTGTGGCATTCATGGACCTCATGCATAGGGTATTCCAACCATACCTAGATCAGTTTGTCATGGTCTTTGTTGACGATATTTTGATCTACTCCAAGTTTGAGGAGGAGCATGAGGGTTACATGAGGGTTGTTCTCCAGACCTTGAGAGACTAGCACTTGTACGCCAAGTTTAGCAAATGTAAATTTTGGCTCATGGAGGTGAAATTCTTTGGACACGTGGTGTCGGCTTCGGGTGTGTCAGTTGATCTGGAGAAGGTTGAGGCAGTTATGAGTTGATATAGGCCAAAGTTAGTCTTGAAGATACATTGTTTCTTGAGATTGGTGGGGTATTATAGGAGATTCATTGAGGACTTCTCCCGACTAGCTACACCTATGATGAGATTAGCCCGGAAGGAGGTCAAGTTTCAGTGGGATGATTCGTATGAGATGGCATTCCAAGAGTTGAAAATGAGGCTTACTTCAGCTCCTATTGTGATAGTTTTGGAGAGAGGACAGTGGTACATAGTGTACTGTGATTCCTATAAAGACAAACTTGATTGTGTTTTGATGCAGTCCGGGAGGGTGGTAGCTTACAGTTCTCAACAACTGAAGAGCCACGAGTAGAACTACCCCACACATGACATAGAGTTGGTGGTCATTTTTTTTGTCTTGAAGGCTTGGCGCCACTATTTATATGGTGAGCAATTTGAGGTGTTTTTAGACCACAAGAGTCTGAAGTACATCTTTACACAGGGAGACCTCAATATGAGGAAACGCAGGTGGATGGAGTATTTGGAGAACTACGACTTCACTTTGTATTACCCCCTGGTAAGGCAAATGTGGCGGTTGATGCACTCAGCCAGAAGTCAAGGGGAGTCTTGGCTAGTGTGACTTCTTGGGAGTGGCTGATGAGCACATAATATTTCATATTTGAAGGCCTCATTATATGCATTTTAACTCAACTTTTGCATCTAAGTACTTAGAGTTAGCCAAAAATTATGAAAAATGTTGAATTTTCAATCTTGCATGTTTTTATGGTTTAAATCAATGATTTTAGGACCTTACAACTAAAATGGATGTGTGGTGAAGGCATGGACATAATACATGAAGATTTGGAGGCTTAAAAGTGAAGAAATCAAGGAGGTATTGGTGCTTGGGAACAAAGACACTAGCTGCCAAATCATTTGAAAGTAGAGCCTTGGTTTTCCTCCATTTTGACCATGATCTGCTTCGAATTTGAAAAAGTTTAAAACATAAAATTTGTAGATGTTGATGTTTTCTATACTGTATCATAATTTCAGCTCAATCGGACAGTTGGATCAAAAGTTATGACAATTATACGAAGACTGGTCCCGAGCAGACAAACTACCGATAGTCACTACCAGTAGTTTTCACTCCAGTAGCGAAATACTACCGGTAGTCTCATCCGATCTACTGGTAGTTGTTGCCTAGATAGCCCAGAATGCCAGCAACTCATTTCCACTTGCTTGGGGGTCCCACCTACACTTCTCTCACTCGCCCCCAAACATTTCCTTACACATTTACATGTTTCCCTTACACAATTGGAAGACTTTGAAGGCCATTTGATCAATGAGGGTGGGAGAGGAAGTGGGCTACCAGGGAGTTGAAGGCTAGCTCCTCCTAGCCTGTCCAATGCATTCAATTCAGCCCCCTAAGGATAGGAGACTTGCACACACATGCTAGGGGCCCTCATGGACGAAAATTGAAGGCTCACACTAAATTATATTCAGCATTACACAACCATTTGAAGGAGGTGGCTACCTAAGCTTAGGAATAGTTCAAGGAAGAAGAAGATGAATAGTGGTAGAAGTTTAAATTTTTGCATTTTCTTCATTCCAATGTCTTGTAATATCTTGTAAGGATCTTCTAAACTTTCTTTAATTGTCTTTAATGTCATTTATTGCTAATGCTTTGCAAGTTTCGTTATGCCTTATAGATTTTACCATTGTTGTATATAAGTTTTCTTCATTTCCTTGCTTAAAAATGGGTATTGTATATTTTCTTCTTAGTTTAAAATTTCTTGCTTTAAGTTAAGTTTCATGCTCCATTTCCTTTACATGTCTCTTTACATTATGCATTTCTTTCCTTGAAGTATGATTAGCTAGAGTTTGAGTTGGCTAATCCAATGGAGACTTCCTCTTGGGTTTTCCATTTCACCTCTTTTTCTTTCCACTCTCGGTGTACGATGGTTCGGTTTGACTGGGTTTAGAGTGGATGAGATAGCGAGTCTTTGATATTTCGTAGGCCTATTCACGGTTTATGTTTGGATCCTCACCATCTCATCCCTAGCTTCCTACGAATCAATCGTTCATCTATAAACCCTCGGAGGAAGCTTTCGAGTTGAGTTGGGATTTCCATTGGAATCACCTCTTTAGATTAGCCAATACTTGTTTTCTTGCATTTTCATTAAGAACTTCACTCACCAAAATACTAACCAAAATTACATTCACACTCTTGAACTTTCCTTCCCTTGGGAGACGACCTTAGAATACTTTTCCAAGTGAAACACCAACATCCAAAAGACTCCTTGCGATTGGAGAGCACTTTTGTTCACATTTCACATTTCATAAATTTTGTTCATTTCATTCTTCACCACCATCCCATTGCCCTTTCTCTTGTATGAGTCCGAGTGAGAGTGGCACTCACCCACACACATAAGTCATATACATATTTAAGGGTTCATGTTAGGAGTTTAGGAACAACAATGTTTTTCCATCAATCATTTTTGGCGCTGTTGCCGGGGAAGGTTAAGCGTCAAGTTCTAAAGGTGATTTTGGGCCGCATAGGTAAGTCTCGTGATTTTTATCATGGGCCAATGTATGTCATCTCATTTGTAAATAGTTTGTTTTAGTTTGTATTTTTTTTGTCTTATAATTATTATAAAAATGTATTAAATGCCCCTTATTATGAAAATATGTGTAAGATTGGTAATGAGTATGGGCATATCTTTAGTGATTGCCCAATAAATTATCCGGTTCAAGACTTTGCATGCAAATTTTTTTACCATAACCATTATGTTACACCGAGTTATCTGAGTTATGGTTGGGAGAATGAACCATATAAATTTTCATCCAATCTCACACCACTAAATGAATTTTGCAACTATCCAACATATAGAAACTCAACCGAAGAAGAATTAGAAAATATTTTGTGCGATTTTATGCAATACCAAATGGAATTCAATGCCCAAATAACCCAACAACTTGATACATTGACTAATGCTATAATTGCTATGCATGAAGAACAATATCTTGAGCATACGCGATGTATTAAGGATGATCATCCCAATGAAATGCATATTGAAGTTCAATCTCCCACCACTCTAGATTGTGAAAAAATTGCTGAAGTTATTATCTCACATGAGGCTAATGAGCCCAATGTCATTTTGCCTTCTATGAGTGGCGTTGAGATTCACATTTCTCAACTTGGGAAGGGCATTGAAATGGAGTTAAGTGTAGAAATTCTTAAAGAGAAATTGTATACTCTATTGTTGGCATTGGATAAACTTGCCTACACCTTGGTTTGGTTGAGATTTTTGAATTGTTATCCTTTATATTGTTGGATAGATTGGATATAAAGGGCATTTATACAACAAAAAAATTTTAAAATCCAAAAAATCAATGGACGCAAGCACATGTGCCTTTTTGTTTTGTTTCCATGTACATAGTAGTTAGATTTCTTTTATTGTTATATTTTTATTTTCATAATGTTGTAGTGTAGATTTTAGCACGAAGGTTATTTACCGCTCCCTAAATTGGACTCATTTCACTTGAGCATCATTGTAGAAAATCTTATTGAGTATCATGTTCTAGTCTAAGTTGGGGGGTGTAAACAAGCTTTTGTGTATTTTTTTTTGTTGATGTATATAAAAAAAAATTGAAAAAAGAGGGTATCTCATTTCCCATGTTACTTTGATTTTTCTCGTTGTATAATTTCTTGTGCATTGAGGACAATGCATGGTTTAAGTGGGGGGGGGGGGGGAGTGAGTTGCACCATTCACATGTTCCACCACTTTTTGTATAGAATAATGGAAATGTGAAAATTATGAAAATTTTGTTGATCTATATTCCCCTTTTCTAATTATTGTGGGAGTTGTGATTACTTGATCTTCATTTTGAACTTTAAATACATGAGCACTTTATAGAAATGTATCCTATGTTTGAGTATCACATACTAGTTTGCTTTTGAACTCAACCATAAGCACACCATGAACATGTAATTTTTACAAGTTACAGATTGCGTTCACATTTGAGTGCTTTACATGTATAGTGGAGAAGAGTAAGAACCCATGTGAGCTTTAATGCCAATCCTTATTTGGAGGGAACTTACATTTACTAAAGGAATAATTTTTCAAATTCTAAATTTGTTCAATAATCTAATTATACTTGTTTTGGTTAGGTGCATTTGGGTAGTTGATTGACTTTGTCTTAAAATGCATAATGCTCCCTCATGCTTATTTAGAAATAATCTTAGGCAATCTTTGTTTTTCTTTGAGCCTTAGCCTTTTCTTGTGCAATTCTACCCCTAGTGCCATGTTTGAGCCTTATTGAAAATTTGTTTCCATGCGACACATTAGGCCAAGCCAGTGCAAAATGATGAAATCTACCTCACCTTGGTTGTTTCTAGTGCTAAGTGTAAGTGATCATAAAAGAGAAGGACGTATGGCGGAAATTCAAACAAAGGGATGAAGGATATTGAAAATCAAAAGAGTTGAATGACAAAAAAATGAAAATCCATGAAAAGGAGAAAAAGGAAGTGAAAAGAAGAAAAGAATGAAAAAAATAAAAAAGGAAAATGTTAAGGAAAGGAAAGAAAAGAAACAAAGAGTGTGGTGATGAGAATCCCATGAAAAGGGAGATGTTTTTGAAATAAAAGTCACTCGGAACAACCTTCTTTGTTATCCTATATCTTTCATTTCCCTTACCTCAATATCACCCCAAGGCCCCATTATAACCCTTGAAGTCCTAAATGATTTAGAGAAGCAAGGGAGATGCATAGTTTTAAAGAACAAAAAAGGTTGATTTTGCTATCTAATGCCCTAGCATTCCTTTCATGAGATTATGTCAAGGTGTTTTATTTTGATGCATGAGCTTCATTTTTAGATTATATGTGAGCATACTTTATTTTGTGCACAAGATTCTATCTCACATATACACATGGAGAGCATGCTAAGATAATCATAGTGTTATTCATTGTGAGAGACACCCTTGGTGAGTTTTGCATTAAAGCTTAATTTGGATAGACAAAGTGAATGTGAACTCCGTTGTGTAAATGTTTAAATTGCATGTTCATTTCACACACACATGAGTTTGAAAATGAATGTGTATGTGAATACTCTAGAATAGCATTTACGGCTATGGTATGTCTCATGTGTGATTGGTTCGGGTGTTCGGATCAAGTTGTTGTTGAAATCCCATTGCCAGTTAGGATAAGGAAATATTCTTTAAATTTTGGATGCTATGAAAAGGAGTTTGTAGGTACCTTCACTGGAAACCTTCACGAGACAAAACTCGTCCACTAGGGATCATCTAGGGTTTTAAAGGCTTGTTGCATGAGCTAAATGCAATTGTAGAATTAGTATAGGTTTATCTTTGTTTTCTTAATTTTTACTTTTTATTTGCTAGGGACTAGCAAAGCATAAGTTGGGGGGTATGATGAGCACATAATATTTCTTATTTGAAGACCTCATTCAAGGTATATTAACTCAACTTTTATATCTAAGTACTTAGATTTAGCCAAAATTATGAATAATGTTAAATTTTCAATGTTGCATATTTTTATTGTTTAAATCATTGATTTTAGGATCTTGAAACTATAATGGATGTGTATTGAAGGCATGGACACAGTACATGAAGATTTGGAGGCTTAAAAATGAAGAAATCAAGGAGGTATTGGTGCTTGGGAACAAAGGCACCAGCTGTCACATTATTTGAAAGCAGAGCCTTGGTTTTCCTCCATTTTAACCATGATTAGCTACGAATCTAAAAAATGTTAAAACATCAAAGTTGTAGATGTGGATGTTTTCTATATTGTGTCAAAATTATAGCTCAATCACACTATTGGATCAAAAGTTATGACAATTCTACGAATACTTGTGCAGAGCAGACAAACTACCGATAGTCACTACCTGTAGTTTTCACTCTAGTAGCCACCAACTACCGGTAGTCTCACCCGATCTACTGGTAGTTGTTGCTCAGAATGCCCAGAATTCCTGCAACTCATCTCTACTTTCTTAGGGGTCCCACCTACACTTCTCCCACTCGCCTCCAACATTTTCTTACACATTTACATGCCTCCCTTACACAATTGGAATACTTTGAAGGCCTTTTGTTGAATGAGGATGGGAGAGGAAGTGGGTTACCAGGGAGTTAAAGGCTAGCTCCTCCGAGGCTGTCCAATGCATTCCATTCAGCCCCTTATGGATGGGAGACCTGCATATACATGCTAGGGGCCCTTATTGACGAAAATTGAAGGCTCACACTAAATTATATTCATCAGTACTGATTAGCACACAACTTCGTATATTTTAAGATGCTAATCAACTTAATTCACTCGCTTTTGAGCCATAAATAATATAAGTTATGATGATTGAAGTCTTAACGTCAATTTGATGTGTTTGCAGTTGAATGGAGATAAATATGGCTTTGAAAGACCCTCCCATACCACTTGGGATGAAAGGAGTTAAAAATATAGTTTGAAGGTAGTTCGGGAGCAAAAAAATCAAGAAATTCAGATAAGGAAGCAGAACAGTACCGGTACCCAAAACCTACTGAAATCAGGGTACCGATACTCGGTACCGGTACCGCATTCCTGATGTGCCCAAATTCGGCAGATCTGCTCAGTTGTTTTGAGGGCCGCACCATTGCGACTCCACCACTTTTCTGACACACCCAGAATACTGATCAGCGTGCCCTCTCCTTCCTCTGAACCTTGGAGTTACAACATTTAATGAGGAGTGAGAAATAAGGGTGCAAAATAGCCCCTGACATTGGCCTGGCCATAGCTGCCTCCCTGACCCCTATTATTGACTGTCACCTCCAGAGGATCATCCATGCTCCCTTGCATGTTTTTGGAAGGGGGTAGCTTACTTCTCCAGGGGGATTACATTTTGAGTATGGTATTGAATATAGAGGGAGAAGCTCTCAAGGTAGAAGAGGATGAATATTGGGTTCTAGAGAGAGAAAGGGGCGTGTTTCATGTATTCTCCATTGTTTTAGCTTTGAATGCTTTGTAAGGATCCTTAGAACTTCTTTGAATGTGATAATGCTAGTTTCTCCCTGTTGGTTCTTTGTTTTGATGCTCTCTTTTCACTTCTACCATTAATGCTCATGAGTTGTTCAAGTTCGTTGATATAAAATGTATTTTTACTCATTTCACTTCTAATATACGATTCTTGTACTTAGTTGTTCTAAATCTTCATAGTGTAACAATGAATTGTCTCTTTAATGTTATTTTGATTTCTAATATGAGTAGCTAATTTATTAGTTGGCATAACCAAGGGGAAGCTCTCCTTGGTATATGATTTCAACTCTTGTTCTCATTCCTCTCTTCAAGACCAATGGTTCGGTTTTACCGGGTTGAAGGTGGATGATTTGGTGAGTCTTTGATAAACTGTAGGCATAGCCACGATTTATGCTTAGATACTCACCGGACTCATCCTCGGCTTCCCGCTAATTAATCGTTCATTTATGATTGATCGGTGGAGTAGCTTAAGTTGAGATTACACACCTAGTGGAGTGACCTCTTGGAAATGCCAACACTTGTTTTCTCATTGCATTCTCATTAGCTCACACTTCACCAACCAAATCTCAATACAAAATATTTTACATTTTCGTTTTTCACCAAATCACTTCAATCTTGACTCACTTCCTTCCCTGTGGATATGACCTTGGAATACTCTTCCAAGTAACACACGTCACACGAAAGTCTCCTTGCGATTGGGGAGCATTTTTGTGCATACACATCCCATTTTACATCATTCCATTTCCCTTGCCTCATTGCCCTTTCTTTTGACACTATCCCTAGGGGAAGAAATCTTTCTCCCCCGGCCATACATTGCATCATTTGAGGGAGAGTAATTAGGGGTTAGTTGAGGTTAGGTTTATCATTCAATCAATTTTGGCGCCGTTGCCGGGGAAGGCAAGTGCCAGTTCAAGGAAGTGATTTTCGAACAACGGAGGTAAGTCCCGTGATCTGCATCACAGGCTGAGGTTCGTTTTCTCGTGTACATATTCTTGTTTATTTATAATTTAATTGTGTATATTTTGTTGCATGTAGGAGAGGGATACCCATCACCGACTAGTTAGACAAAACCTAGCTCCCAACATGAACGTCGACCAAAATCCACCCGAGGATGCGGGTGACAATTTTGACAATGTGGGTGTGATCCCAAACATCCAAGGGGGTGAAAATTTTGACTATGATGGTGCAAACCAAAATGACCAAAGGGGTGGTGGGTTGTCCAAACCTAGGATGCCTAACCAAACAATGCAATATCCCCCTCTCGATCAATTCGATCATGCGAATGTCAACCCTAACATGCAAGGGGGTGGGGGATTGCAACCACCGAGGATGCCCAACCCGTATGTTCATTTTCCCCCACCTACGAATGAAGGGAACATCCTACTTGATCCTCCGGCTAGGACAATGCGGGAGTTTCTTCAACCAACCCGTAGCACCACACCATCATGCATACTCCTTCCCGTCCAAGCTCACCTCTTTGTTGTTAAACCATGGATGTTGCAACTAATTACCAAATTTCGTGGGATTGTAAATGAGAACCCATATAATCATATAAGGACTTATGAGGAGTTGGTTGCAACATTTATCCCAAATTACAACATGGAGGAAATAACTAGGATGAAATTGTTTCCTTTCTCATTGGGTGATAAGGCAAAGGATTGGCTTGATTCCATGCCGTCCCGGACCATGCTGTCTTGGGACCAAATTGTTTCAGCCTTTTTGAAAAAATTCTTTCCGGTTCATAGAACCACGACTTTAAAGAAGGAAATCCAAATTTTTTATGAAAATCCGAATGAGCAATTCTACCAGTGTTAGGATCGTTACAAAGATTTGCTCCAATCCATTCCACATCATTGATTTAAATCAGGGCAATTGGTGACTTTCTTCTACGAAGGAATTACACCAAGTCATAGGCAATTCATAGACATGATGTGTAATGGTGAGTTTTTGAACAAAGATCCCGACGAGGCCCTTGACTACTTTGCCACCCTGGCTGAAAATGCACAATCTTGGGACATTAGGGACCCAAATGATGTTCCTAGGACATTGTCGGGTAGTAGTCAAACACAAAGAGGGGGGATTTATGACCTGAAGGACCAGGAGGAGCTACTTTCACAAATTGCCAAATTGTCTAAGAAGGTAGATATCCTTGAGGTGGATAGGAGACGGGTGCTTTCTCAGGTGTCAAGAGCCGAGGAGACTTGTTCTATTTATAGCGGTGTTGACCACTCCACATCGGAGTGCCCAAGCATCCCGACATTTAAGGAAGCCTATCACGAACAAGTCAATGCCTTTAACCAACCAAGGCAATCATTTCCTTCAAATTCCAATCATTATAATGCGGGGTTTCGTGATCACCCTAATTTTAGTTGGAGGAAAGAGAACCCCATCCCGTATGGCTCAAACACGTACACACCTCCCGCACCTCCTAGGCAAGCCCAATTTCAGTCCCAAGGTCAAGGGCAAGCTTCTACTTCCCAGTACCACCGGCCCAACCCTCCTCCCCAAGGTTCTTCCCAGCAAGCACCAACTCATCCTCCCTCCTACCAACCTCCCCATAAGAGGAATTCGAAGGATGTGGTGTACAACTTCATCCAAAGCCAAACCACCATCAATAATCAAACAACCGCAACTCTCAAAGAAATGGCAACCCAACTCACAAAGATCACAAGTCACATTGAGTTATCTCAACAAGAGAGGGGTAAATTCCTCGCTCAATCTCAAGAGAACCCCAAAGGCCAACATATGTTTGAGTTGGCCGAGACTTCCCAGGAGAGTTGTGAGCAACTCAAAGCTGTCACCACACTTAGGAGTGGTAAACAAATTGAAAAGATGGTGGTGCCTAAGGTGACACCAAAGGCTGCAATGCTAAAAGATAAAGAAATTGAGGGGGAGACCAAAGAGGGTGAAGCCAAGGAAAGTGTGGTTGACAAGGGTGAGTCGAGTGAAAAGAGTGAAAGAGATGGGGTTGATAAAGAATATGTGATTGATGATGGTTTATGCTTCCCTTCTATGCCTGCCCCATTCCCCCATCGTTTGAAGCCACCTGTTAAGGTGGCTAATTATTCTGACATTTTGGAATTATTTAAGCATGTAAAGATCAACATCCCGCTCTTGGATGCCATCAAGCAAATACTGTCTTGTGCCAAAATATTGAAGGACCTATGCATGGTGAAGAGGAAGTTGAATGTTCGAAAGAAAGCATTTCTCACCGAACAAGTGTGCTCGATATTGAGGACCAACACTCTTCCAAAATTCAAGGATCCCGGTTGTCCAACAATTGCCATCACCATAGGGAATTGCCAGGTTGAACAAGCATTGCTCAATTTGGGAGCAAGTGTCAATCTTCTTCCTTACTCCGTGTACCAACAACTCAAGCTTGAAGAGTTGAAGCCCACCTCAGTTACACTTCAGCTGGCGGATCGGAGCATACGCACACCAAGGGGAGTAGTGGAATATGTGCTTGTCCAAGTTGACAATTTTTACTTTCCAGTCGATTTTATTGTATTAGATACACACCCGGTTGCTAACCTCAATTCCCAAATCCCTATTATTCTTGGAAGACCTTTCCTTGCTACCGTTAACGCTGTGATTAATTGCAAGAATGGTCTAATGAAGTTGGCTTTTGGGAACATGACCATGGAGCTGAATGTATTCAATTTAGCAAAACAACCCGGGGATGATGTGGAGGTGAACGAGATCAATAGAATCGACACTTTGATTGAGGAGCAAGTGGAGTTGGAAGGGATGTTGGACTGCTTGGAGGAGGACTTTGTTGAACTTGTAAAGTTAGAAGAGGAAGAGCGAGTGGAAGAGTTGAAAGGGGTAACAAAATGGATTCCTACATTTGAGGAGTTGCCCAAGCAAGAAAGGAAGATTTTCCCGTCGGAGGAACAAAAACCAAATTTGGAATTGAAGCCGTTACCCTCGCACTTGAAGTACGCCTATCTTGGCGAGGCAAATACATTTCCAGTGATCATTAGTTCCACAATGAACAATGAACAAAAAAAAGAACTCTTAGAGGTTTGGAGAAGACACAAGGGAGCAATTGGGTAGACCATTGCGGATATCGAGGGCATAAGCCCTATCATTTGCACCCACCGTATTTACCTCGAGGAGGATGCAAGACCTTCCCGACAGCCTCAACGGAGAATGAATCCCCATATAAAGGAGGTAGTGAGGGACGAGGTTCTTAAACTACTTGACGTGGGCATAATATTTTTAATTGCCGACAGTAAATGGGTGAGCCCCACGCAAGTGGTGCCCAAGAAATCCGGAGTCACAGTGGTAGAAAATGAGGAGAATGAACTGATACCTACAAGAGTGATTACTGGATGAAGGGTGTGCATCGATTACCGAAAATTGAACTCATGCACTGGGAAGGATCATTTTTCAATGCGGTTCCTTGATCAAGTGCTGGAGAGAGTGGCGGGGCACCTCTTCTATTGTTTCGTAGATGGATACTCTGGTTATAATCAGATCGAGATTGCCCTCAAAGACCAAGAGAAGACCACCTTCACATGTCTCTACGGTACCTTTGCGTATCGTCGTATGCCGTTTGGACTCTGTAATGCACCAGGAACTTTCCAAAGATGTATGATGGGCATTTTCAGTGACATAGTGGAGAAAATTGTGGAGGTGTTTATGGACGATTTCTCCGTATTTGGTGATTCCTTCAACGGATGCTTGGGAATTTTGGAGAGAGTGTTGGAAAAATGTGAAGAGAAAGATCTTGTGTTAAATTAGAAGAAGTGTCACTTTATGGTGATAGAAGGGATTGTGCTAGGCCACATAGCCTCGGCAAGGGGCATCGAAGTTGACAAATCCAAGGTGGAGGCCATCTTCAACCTCCCCACGCTGACGGCCATCAAAAGGAACAGGTCATTTTTAGGTCATGCAGGCTTCTATCGCCTGTTCATTCAAAATTTTAGTGCATTGGCCCGACCCATGACCAATTTACTGTCTAAGGAGGTTCCTTTCGAGTGGTCGCATGAGTGTGAGGCATCTTTTAAGAAACTAAAAAGCATGCTTGTCACGCCTCCTATCATGCGACCACCCAATTGGGACCTTTCTTTTGAGCTCATGTGCGATGCGAGTGATTACACGGTCGGCGCAGTGCTCGGTCAGAGGGAAGATAGTTGACCATATGTCATTCACTACGCTAGCAAGACACTTAATGAGTCACAAATGAATTACACTACCATGGAGAAAAAATTGCTACCTATAGTGTTTGCCCTAGATAAGTTTCGAGCATATATCATCGGTTCACCTATTGTTGTTTTCACTGACCATTCTGCTTTGAATTATTTGTTGTCTAAGCAGGATGAAAAGCCAAGGCTAATTAGGTGGATCCTCCTCCTACAAGTATTCGATTTGACAATTAAAGACAAGAAGGGAGTTGAGAATGTTGTGGCAGATCACTTATCCCAACTGGTGGAACAAGAGACAAATGAGCACATCCCTATCCTAAACTCTTTCCCTGATGAGCAGTTATTGTCCATTCATTGTCATTGTCCTTGGTATGCTGATATTTTCAACTATCTTGCAATAGGACAAATCCCACCACACTGGAGCCCTGAGGATAAAAGAAGATTTATGGCGGACGTGAAGTACTTCTACTTCGATAACCCGTATCTGTTCAAGTACTGCCCAAATCAAATCATGAGGCGATGCGTGCCAGAAAATGAGCAGCGGAACTTCCTCGCATTCTGTCACTCACAAGCCTATGGTGGCCACTTCTGTGCCAAGAAAACCTCTGCAAAGATTCTCCAATTTGGTTTCTATTGGCCGTCTTTAATTAAGGATTGTATTTCATTTTGCAAAGAATGTGATAGATGCCAACGTTTGGGTAGTGTGACCTGGAGGAATATGATGCCCCTCTCCCCTGTACTTGTTATAGAGATATTCGTTTGTTGGGGCATTGATTTCATGGGTCCCTTCCCTATGTCGTTCGGCTTTCTATACATTCTGCTGGCAGTGGACTACGTGTCCATATGGGTGGAGGCTATCCCAACTAAGACTAATGACCACCGGGTTGTAGTCAAATTATTGAAAGATAATATTTTCTCGAGGTTTGGGATGCCTCATGCCGTGATTAGTGATGGTGGATCACACTTTTGTAACAGGCCAGTTGCATCGTTAATGATCAAATATGGTGTTACACATAAAGTATCCACCGCTTACCACCCACAAACAAATGGCCAAGCTGAGCTAGCCAATAGGGAGATCAAGACCATCCTTGAAAAAAGAGTTAACCCCAATAGGAAGGATTGATTGATGCCCTATGGGCATATCGTACTGCCTACAAGACAGTTTTGGGCATGTCTCCCTATCGGCTTGTCTATGGAAAGGCTTGCCATCTGCCGGTAGAAATGGAACACAAGGCCTATTGGGCCATCAAGACTTTAAATTTCAATATGAGAATGACCAGTGAACATAGGAGGTTAGAAATGAATGATTTAGAAGAGATTCGGTGGGATGCATACGAGAGTTCAAAAATCTCAAAGGAATGGGCAAAAATCTTTCATGATAACTCCATAGTGAGGAAATCATTTGAGCACAGGCAAAAGGTACTCTTGTATAATTCCCGCCTCTCCATTTTTCTTGCCAAGCTAAGATTCCGTTGGGATGGCCCCTATCTTGTCAAGGTGGCCTACCCCAATGGAACTGTCGAGATCACCAACCCCAAAGATGGCCAAACATTCAAGGTCAATGGCCAAAGACTCAAGTCGTTCGTTGAGGGTTTTGAAAACCACACGATGGAGGAGAAGTTAATCGATCCGGTGTATCCGGAGTTGGATGAGGAGTAGCGATTGGTTGCTTGTTTCGAATGTACAGTTTTGTTATTTCATTTATGTTTTTCTTAATTTTTATTTCATGTCACTTACCTTGCATTGTTGTTTAGCTTTGTTCTTATTGGACCCGGATCTTGGTGTTTTTGCCAAAAGCTCGACTGCGAGGTGTTCTCTTACCCTTCTCATTTCTACTGTCTTTCGTTGCATACGTTATCTGTTGTTGCATTGAGGACACTGCATATTTCAAGTTGGGGGTGAGGTGCACCATTTCATGATACACCAGGGTTGCTGGAATTATTCTACTAAGTGTTGCATTATTGTTGCGTTAGTACAAAATATGTGAAAAGTTTGAAAATTTTTGATGAAAAATATCTATAACTTGACCTGTATTCCCTTATGAAGTGTGTATGAATTGAGTGACACGTTGATTATGGTTGTGAACTTTGTGCACGTGAGCTTACCATAGAAATGGATCCTATGCACAAGTATCACATATGTATTGATTTTTGAACTCATCTGCATTTGGTTTTTGAATGTGTAATTTCAAAAATTTACGGGTTGAATTCATGTTTTAAGCTTGGCATAAGTAGTGGAGATGAGTAAGGACCCATGAGAGCTTTAGCGCCAAACTTTTTTTTTTCGAGGGAAATTACAATTACTCATAGAACAATTTTTCAATGTCAAATTTGTTCAATAGTCTCATTACGCTTGTTTTGGTTAGTTGCATTGGGTTAGTAGACTGATTTGTCTTGATTATACAATGTATTCCCATGCGGACCTGGAAGTGATTTTAGGCCATTGTTGAATATTTTGAGCCTTTGCCTTTTTCTTGGAAGAATTCATCCCTGGTGCCATGATTGGGCCTTATTTGAATTGGTTTTTATGCCATACATTTGACCAAGCCAATGCAAAATGATAAATATCTACCTTACCTTGGTTGTTCCTAGAGCTAAAATTGAGTGATCGTTAAAGGAAAGGATGGATGGTGTAGGAATTCAAACAAAAGGGATGAATATTGTGGAGTTTTAATGTTGAATGAAAAAGAATGGAAACTCAAGAAAAGGAAGAGAAAAATAGGTGAAAGAAGTAAAGAAAGAGAAAAATAAAAAGGAAATGTCAAGGAAAAAAAAAAGAAAGGAAGCTAAGGGAGTGGTGAAGAATTGAGAATCATAATCCCATAAAAAGGGAAGTGTCTCTCTAAGCTTAAAAGTCTTTCACTCGGAACAACTCCTCTTGTTTCCCCATATCCTTCATTTCTTTTGCCAATACATTACCCTAAGGCCCCATTATAACCTTTAAAAGTCCTAAGTGATTTAGAGAAGCATGGGAGGTGCATAAATTCAAAGAGAATGATGAGTTGTGTCTTACTATCCAATGCCCTAGCATTCTATTCATGAGACTATGCCAAGGTCGTTTCGGTTACATGTACGAACTTCAATTTTTGGATTACATGTGAGCACTTTGTTTTGAACATAAGATTCTATCTCACATATACACATCAAGTGAATACCACGATAACTTGAGTGCTTTCATCGTGGAAAAGTGACCCTTGGTGAGTTTTGTGTTGAAACTGAGATTGTCTAGCCTTTCGAATGTGAATTCTGTTTTGTAAATACCTAAATTACTTGTTTAAATCCACATGCACACGAGTTGAAAAGTAATTTGTAGGTGCATACTTCAGACTAGCATTCATGACTATAGTTTTGCTCATGTACACCCAGTTCATTCATGTGAGAAGTTTGTTATCCAGCTCCATACTTGCAAGAATGGGGGGATATTTCTCAAATTATTGATATTTGACATATTTTAGGGATGCCTTGTTCTAAACCTTATGATGTATACCTTGGGTGCTCATTTTGATAGTTGAGAACAGAAATTCAATTTTTGTATGGTGAATGCATCATAGGTTTAAATCACTTTGTAATTTCAATCATAACGTGGGCATGATGGTTCGAGTAGTGGTTTATAGTTGGAATATATTTTCTTGAATGGAGTTGGAGTCATAAGTAATGTGATGAAGTGTCTAGGAAGTTCCTAAGTTGGTTTGGAATGGAGGTATGTCCTAGTAGGAGTATTTTGGCAGACAAAGCAGAACGGTACCGGTACCACGTTCCTGACAAAAAAAAATATTAATTAGGGCTTTTAAGTTAAAACCCTCGATTCAACTCTTCAATTCCCTTAATTACTTCTACCCTTTCTCCATCCCCTTCACCCGTTGGCACACCAAGGGTTCCAAACCTTTCTTCTGGCGGGATTAGGACCACAGGCCGCTCATCCTCCTGCCATGGCCTCCTCCAGCCACAAGAGAAGCGACGAAGGGTCGAGTGGTGACCCTGAGACGTAGAGAAAGAAGGCCAGAAAGGATGCTCGACACCAATTGATTGAGGCTAAGAACGTCACCTGTGAATGATTTTTGGATAGACTTTCCCTTTCCCTCGTTCATACTGTTGTGCGAATTGTCGAGTGGCATGGAATGCAATTTTGGTTTGAGGAGGTTGAGGGATATCACTTGGCTAGGGTGAGGGAGTTTTACCAGTCGCCGAAGTTCATTGGGGTTGATGATGGGGGGTGTTGAGAACAAATGTTAGGGGTAAGATAATTGTTGTGACCCCGGATGTCATAGCCAGATTTCTTGGGGGTTACCAAAGACCCTTATCCAAAACCCCCGTCTATCCTCGCAACATGGGTAAGGCAAAGACTAAGGCGGAGCTTGTTGAGTTGATGTACGAGGATCCCACTACGTTTAAGGGAACTTTTCATAGTGGGGAATTGAAGCACATCTATGGGCTTCTCAACAAACTCCTTCACTATAACCTTTTCCCAAAGTTCGCAGAAAATAAACCAAACATGGAAAAACTGGCTCTCCTAGATGCGTTTGTGTCGGGCAAAACAATTGATTTCACTCTTATTATTTGGAATGTTATGAAGGGCATTGCCATCACTGAGAAGCCGATATCCAATCTGCCATACGGAAGTTTGGTCACTCGATTGTGTGAACATTTTAAGGTTAAGGGCTATGGATTGGAGAAGCTCACCCCCCCTGAGTTTGGAGCTATTGGCAAGGCAAGTAGCCAGAAAAGGAAGGCCATGAGCCGTGGGGAGCGAGCTCAATCTGATTCTGATGAGGACTTTGTACCTGCTGCACCCACCATGCCATTCAAGCCTATTGTAAAACGCTCAGTCCCTCAGAGACTTGATGCACTGGAAAAGACAGTGCTTGGAATTGAAACCTCAGTGCATGAGATTAAGGCCTCAGTTCGGGAATTGGCGGCAATGTTGAAAGAAGTGTATGTACACACATTCCCTAAGAAAGCCATCCCTGAAGTCCCAACTGCACCTTCGACCTCCAGAGCAGATGAGGAAGCTGAAGCAGATGAGCAAGCTAAAACAGATGAGGAGGCTGAAGAAAATGAGGATGTTGATGAAGACGAGAAGGGTGAAGATGATGAGGTGTATGAGGATGAGGATGAATCTGAGAGTGATTGAGAGAAGGATATGTTTGAGCTCGTGTTTGGGATTTGTTGGTGTGAAGTTGGAGAGGGGAGATTAGGCTATTTTGTTCGTGTCATTGTCCTATTCAATTTTGTACTCCAACTTTGTTCACATTAATATAAATCCACAGTTGTTCCATCTTACTCATTGTCTATATTGATAATTGCATTTTTTATTTTTATTTTCCAATCAATAGAATGAATGATTGTTAAATCTGATAGATTCTGTGGCCATTGTTGTTTTTGGTTGTGCTGGAAAATGAACATTTTGCTAAGGGACTAGCAAAACTTAAGTTGGGGTGTGTGATTAGCACACAACTTTGTATATTTTAAGATGCTAATCAACTTAATTCACTCGCTTTTGAGCCGTAAATAATATAAGTTATGATTATTGAAGTCTTAACGTCAATTTGATGTGTTTGCAGTTGAATGGAGATAAATATGGCTTTGAAAGACCCTCTCATACCACTTGGGATGAAAGGAGTTCAAAAGATAGTTTGAATGTAGCTCGGGAGCAAAGAAATCAAGAAATTCAGATAAGGAAGCAGAACAGTACCGGTAACTGGTACCAGTACCCAAAACCTAATGGAATCGGGGTACCGGTACCGCGTTCCTGACGTGCCCAAATTCTGCAGATCTGCTCAGCTGTCTTGAGGGCCCCACCATTGCGACTCCACCACTTTTCTGACACACCCAGAATAATGATCAGCGTGCCCTCTCCTTCCTCTGAACCCTGGAGCTACAACATTTAATGAGGAGTGAGAAATAAGGGTGCAAAACAGCCCCTGACATGGGCCTGGCCCTAGCTGCCTCCCTGACCCCTATTGTTGACTGTCACCTCCAGAGGGTCATCCATGCTCCCTTGCACGTTTTTGGAAGGGGGTAGCTTACTTCTCCAGGGGGGATTACATTTTGAGTATGGTATAGAATATAGAGGGAGAAGCTCTCAAGGTAGAAGAGGATGAAAAGTGGGTTCAAGAGAGAGAAAGTGGCGTTTTTCATGTATTCTCAATTGTTTTAACTTTGAATGCTTTGTAAGGATCCTTAGAACTTCTTCGAATGTGATTAATGCTAGTTTCTCCCTCTTAGTTCGTTGTTTTGATGCTCTATTTTCACTTCTACCATTAATGCTCCTGAGTTGTTCAAGTTCGTTGATATAAAATGTATTTTTTTCTCATTTCACTTCTAATCTACGATTCTTGTACTTAGTTGTTCTAAATCTTCATAGTGTAACAATGCATTGTCTCTTTATTGTTATTTTGATTTCAAATATGAGTAGCTAATTTATTAGTTGGCATAACCAAGGGGAAGCTCTCCTTGGTATATGATTTCAACTCTTGTTCTCATTCCTCTCTTCAAGACCAATGGTTCGGTTTTACCGGGTTGAAGGTGGATGATTTGGTGAGTCTTTGTTAAACTTTAGGCATAGTCACGGTTTATGCTTAGATACTCACCGGACTCATCCTCGGCTTCCCGCTAATCAATCGTTCATTTATACTTGATCGGAGGAGTAGCTTAAGTTGAGATTACACACCTAGTGGAGTGACCTCTTGGAAATGCCAACACTTGTTTTCTCATTGCATTCTCATTAGCTCACACTTCACCAACCAAATCTCAAGACAAAATATTTTACATTTTTGTTTTTCACCAAATCACTTCAATCTTGACTCACTTCCTTCCCTGTGGATACGACCTTGGAATACTCTTCCAAGTAACACACGGCACACGAAAGTCTCCTTGCGATTGGGGAGCATTTTTGTGCATACACATCCCATTTTACATCATTCCATTTCCCTTGCCTCATTGCCCTTTCTTTTGACACTCTCCCTAGGAGAAGAAATCTTTCTCCCCCGGCCATACATTGCATCATTTGAGGAAGAGTAATTAGGGGTTAGTTGAGGTTAGGTTTATCATTCAATCAAGTACACAACCATTTCAAGGAGGTGGCTACCTAAGCTTAGGAGTAGTTCAAGGAAGAAGAAGATGAGTAATGCTAGAAGATTATATTTTTGCATTTTCTTCATTCCAATGTTTTGTAATCTCTTGTAAGGATCTTCTAAACTTTCTTTAATTGTCTTTAATGTCATTTATTGCAAATGCTTTGCATGTTTAGTAATGCCTTGTAGATTTTACCATTGTTGTATTTAAGTTTTCTTCATTTCCTAGCTTTAAAATGGGTATTGTATATTTTTCTTCATAGTTTATGATTTCTTGCTTTAAGTTAAGTTTCATGCTCCATTTCCTTTACATGTCTCTTTACATTATGCTTTTCTTTCCTTGAAGTATGATTAGTTAGATTTTTAGTTGGCTAATCTAATGGAGACTTTCTCGAGGGTTTTCCAGTTCAACTCTTTTTCTTTCCTCTCTCGGTGTAGGAAGATTCAGTTTGACTGGGTTGAGTGTGGATGAGATAGTGAGTCTTTGATAGTCTGTAGGCCTAGTCTCGGTTTATGCTTGGATCCTCACCATCTCATCCCTAGCTTCCCACAAATCAATCGTTCATCTATAAACCCTCGGAGGAAGCTTTCGAGTTGAGTTGGGATTCCTATAGGAATCACCTCTTTGGATTAGCCAATACTTGTTTTCTTGCATTTTCATTAAGAACTTCACTCACCAAAATAGAAACCAAATGATTTTACACTTTCCCTTTTTGACAAAATCACCTTGACACACTTGAACTTTCCTTCTCTAAAGAGACGACCTTGAAATACTTTTCCAAGTAAAACACTAACATCCAAAAGACTCCTTACGATTGGGGATTACTTTTGTTCATATTTCATATTTCATACATTTTGTTCATTTCATTCATCACTACCATCGCATTGTTGTTTCTCTTGCATGAATCCTAGTGAGAGTGACACTCACCCACACACATAAGCCATATAAATATTTTTGGGTTCATGTTAGGAGCTTAGGAATAACGATGTTTTTTCATCAATCAGTGGCAATGCTCGAGACTTTGGGATAGTTCGGGCTATACTACAGGGGTCAGGCTCAGGGTACTATGGGGAGTTTAGTGGCTATGCCTTCCCTTCAGAGCAGAGTAATTAGGTCCCAGGGGCAAGATCCGGAGATATTATCCTTCAGGGACCAAGTATGATTGGGTACAGGTGACGAGGGCTGGGCCATTCACACATACGGTAGTCCTCGGTATAGGGGAAGGATTATGGTTCCCCATTCTACGGATCAGAGAGAGGTGATACTTAGGGAGTTTTACTGCTTCTGTTTTTTTGTACATCTAGGTGGCACGAAGATGTACCATGATCTTCGTCGCTAATACTATTGGAGTGGGATGAAGAGGTGACGAGTGCATAATATTGCATATGTAAAGGCCTCATTACATACATTTTAACTCAACTTTTCATCTAAGTACTTAGTGTTAGTCGAAGTTATGAAAAATGTTGAATTGTTGATGTTGCATGTTTTTATAGCTTAAATCATTGATTTTAGGACCTTGCAAATATGATGGATGTGTGGTGAATGCATGGACACAATACATGAAGATTTAGAGGCTTAAAAGTGAAGAAATCAAGGAGTTATTGGTGCTTGGGAAAAAAGACACCAGCTGCCACATCATTTGGAAGCAAAGCCTCGGTTTTCCTCCATTTTGACCATGATCCACTTCGAATATGAAAAAGTACAAAACATGAAAGTTGTAAATCTGGATGGCTTCTGCATTGTGTCACAATTTCAGCTCAATCCAACGGTTAGATCAAAAGTTATGCCGAATTCTATGAAAAGTGGTCTAGAGTAGAGAAAGAACCGTACCGGTACGAGTACCTGTACGCTCCCCTGAAGCAGCCCCGAACCTCCTGCAACCCATCTCCACTTTCTTGGGGTGCCACCTACACTTCGCCCACTTGCCCCCAACATTTCCTTACACATCTACATGCCTCCCTTACACAAATGGAACACTTTTGAGGCTTGGCATAGATGGAAGATGGGAGAGAAGTGGGCTGTCTGACTGGTTGATGGGTAGGCTGCTCCTAGCTTGTCCAAGCCATCATTGAACCTCCCATTGATGGGAGGCCTGCACTTTCATGCTAGGGGACCACCATGCACAAAAATTGAACGCTTACACTCCATTATATTCAACATTACACATCCATTTGAGGGTGGCTATCTAAGCTTAGGAGTAGTTCACAGAAGAATAAGATGAATAGTGCTAGAAGTTTATATTTTTGCATTTTCTTCATTCCTATGTCTTGTAATCTCTTGTAAGGATTTTCTAAACTTTGTTTAAAGTCTATAATATTATTTATTGCAAGTTCATTTCTAGTTTAATCCTTTACTCTAGCTTTCACCATTGTTGTATTAAGTTTTTCTTCATTTCTAGCTTAAAATGGGTATTGAATATTTTCTTCTTAGTCTAGGTTTTCTTGCATTTAGTTAAGTTCCATGTTTCATTTCTTCATTATGTCCATTTACATTATTCTTGTCTTTCATTTTATCATGAGTAGCTAGATTTTAAGTTGGATAATCAAAGGGAGACCTCCCTTTGAGGATTCCATTTTAAGTCTTTTTCTTTCCTCTCTCGTGTATGTTGGTTCGGTTTGACTGGGTTGAGAGTGAATGTGGTGGTGAGTCTTTGATATTCCGTAGGCCTAGTCACGGTTTATGCTTGGATCCTCACCATTTCATCCCTAGCTTCCCACGAATCAATCGTCCATCTATAAACTCTCGTAGGGAGGTTTCGAGTTGATTGGACATTCTCGTTGGAGTGACCTCTTGGATTAGCCAACACTTGTCTTCTTGCATTTTCCTTAAGAACACATAACTCTCCAAAACTCAAACAAAAGATTTTACACTTTCACTTTTTGACAAAATCACCTTCACACACTTGAACTTTCCTTCACTGAGGAGACGACCTTGGAATACTTTTCCAAGTAAAACTCCGACACACAAAAGACTCCTTGCGAATGGGGAGCACTTTTGTTCACATTTCACATTTCATACATTTTGTTCATTTCATTTCATCACCATCATTTTGTTGCCCTTTCTCTTGCATGAATCCGAGTGAGAGTGATACTTACCCACACACATAAGCCAACCACATAATTAAGGGTACATGTTAGGAGCTTAGGAACAACAACGTTATCCTACAATCAAGAGGCACGTTGGAGATTTCATTAGATGATGTCTTACGTGTCAATAGGTCAGTGCTGAGCACCAGAGACCTGCAGAGTTGCTCCAACATTTGGAGTTGACTGAGTGAAAGTGGGAGCATGTCACGATGAATTTTGTGACCCACTTGCCACGGACATCACGGGGATATGATACGGTGTGGGTGATAGTGGATTGACTTATAAAGTCGGCACACTTTTTGGTGGTGCGGATGACCTTCACACTGGAAGAATTCTATAGGTTGTATATACGAGAGATTGTCTGGCTACATGGGGTGTCCGTATCTAAAGTACCGGATCAGGATCCTAGGTTTACAACTAATTAGCACAAAATATTGAATGATTCAATGTGCTAATCATTGATTAATTGAGTAATTTTTTTGATTAAAGGATAGGAGTTTGGCTATATGTGTTCTTAACTATAGTAGTTGATGTTTGCAGGTAAAGGATGAGCAAAATAGGCTTCTTAAGGCCCCCCCAACCTAGTTGAATGGAATGAGGAAGAAAAAGCTAGCATGCATATAGCTTAGGAGAGGAGAAGAACAGAAAATTAAGAAAATAGTTAAACTGTACTGGTACGATGATGCTACTGGTGTTGACCGTACCGATACGCTAAACCTACCGGTGTTGAACGTACCAGTACGCATACTGGTACGATCTGCCTGATAGACCCAAAATTTTGTAGATCTTCTGCAGCTGCTTTGTGAACCCCACCATCAGTTCTCCCCTACTCTCCTGACACGCCCACAATACTATTCACCTTGTTCACACCAAGGATTGGATGTTTAGAGCTTGGCTCATCAATGAAGAAAGAGAGAGAGAAAGAAGCTTGGTGTGCAGACAAGCTCTGTACACCCCTGTCCAACCCATGCCCCTGCAACCCTTGGATAAAAGGGACACCCTAGGCTACCCCAGAGCTATGGAGGCACATTTTGGAGGCAAGAAAAGGGGGAGTGCAGAATTATTATGCATTGCATTGTATGGAATATAGAGAGAGAAAGTGGCATTTTTCATGTGTTGTTCATTGCATTGGCTTGTAATCTCTTGTAAGGATCTTTAGAACTTCATTTAATGTCATTAATACTAGTTTCTTTATGTTGGTACTTAGTTTAATGCTATCTTTAATGCTTCACCATTAATGTTTCAAGTTCTTCATTTTCCATAGATCTAAAAATGGTTTTGCTTCTCTTTCTTTCCTAGATTATGAGTTATTGCATTTAGTTACTTTAGATTTTCATTTCATTACAATGCACTTCCATTTCATTGTTATTTCCATTTTAAGTATGAGTAACTAACTTTCTTAGTTGGCAAAACCAAGGGGAACCTCTTCTTGGGTATATGTTTTCAACTCATTTTTATTCCTCTCTTGAAAGACCAATGGTTTGGTTTGACTGGGTTTAAGGTGGATGATTCAGTGAGTCTTTGACAAACCGTAGGCATAGTCACGGTTTATGCTTAGATACTCACCGGCCTCATCCTCGGCTTTCCACGAATCAATTGTTCATTCATGCTCGATCAGAGGAATGGTTTGAGTTGAGATTGTATACCTAGTGGAGTAACCTCTTGGGATTGCCAACACTTGTTTTCTCATTACATTCTCATTAGCACGCACTTCACCAAACAACTCTCAATGAACAAAGATTTTTACTCTTTCATTTTCATCAAATCACCTTCACATTGGTTTACTTCCTTCCCTGTGGATACGACCTTGGAATACTCTTCCAAGTAAAACACGACCCATGAAAGTCTCCTTGTGATTGGGGAGCATTTTTGTGCATTTACATCTCATATTAACATCATCCCATTTCCCTTTCTTTTGACACTATCCCAAGGGAGAGAAATCCTTCCCTTCACACATATATTGCATAGTTTGAGGGATAGTATTTAGGGGTTAACGGAGGTGAGGTTATACCAACAATCATTTTTAGTGTCGTTGCCCGGGAAGGCAAGTGTCAAATCAAGAAGGCGATTTCAGAACTACGAAGGTAAGTCCCGTGATCTTCATCACGGGTTGAGGTACGTGATTCGTGTACATATCTCTATTTGTGTATAAATTCAAAAGTTTTTCTTTTTCTTAAGACTCCTTGTTGTATGTGGGTACGGGACGAACAACACCAGTTGGTTAGGCAATTCATGGACCCCAATATGAACATTAACCAAAACCCACCTGACTATGCGGGTGACAATTTTGATGATGTTGGTGCCAATCCTACGTCCAAGAGGATGGGGGATTGCAACAACCTAGAAGGCCCAACCCTCGAGCGCATTTTCCTCCACCTAGGAATGAGGGGAACAACATCCCACTTGACCCTCTGACTAGGTCAATGAGAGACTTCTTTCAACCAACCCGATGCATCACACCCTCATGCATTCTTCTCCTAGTCCAAGCTCACCTCTTCATAGTTAAACCGGGGATGTTGAACTTGCTTCCCAAATTCCACAGAATTGAGGGTGAGAACCCTTATTCACATATAAGGGATTTCGAGGAAATAATTACAACTTTCACCCCTAATCATAACATGGAAGAAATAGCAAGGATGAAATTGTTCCCATCTCCTTGAGTGATAAAGCAAAGACTTGGCTTCAGTCCTTATGATCTCGGTCTGTGACATCGTGGGAAGAAGCAATCTCCGTGTTTTTAAAGAAATTTTTCCTGGTGCACAAGACCACACCCTTAAGAAGAAAATTCAAAATTTTTTGGAAAATCCCAACGAACAATTTTATCAATGCTGGGAAGGATACAAAGAGTTGCTATAGTCCATCGTACATCGTGGTTTTAAACTATTGCAACTGGTTAGTTTCTTCTATGAAGGAATTACATCGGACCATCGATAATTTATTGACATGATGTGCAATGGGGAGTTCTTGAACAAAGAACCCGAGGAGGCATTGGACTACTTTGATACCTTGTCCAAAAATTCACAGTCATGGCACATCAATGATCCTACTAATGTGCCAAGATCTTTGCCTCAGGGGAGTGGCCAACAAAAAGGGGGTGGGATTTATAAGCTAAAAGACTGGGAAGATCTACTTTCACAAATTTCCAAATTGTCTAGGAAAGTAGAGAACCTTGAGGTAAATAGAAGAAGGGAGGTGTCCCAAGTGTCAAGAACCAAGGAAGGTTGTTCTATTTGTGTGAATGTTGATCACTCTACATCGGAGTGTCCAAGCATTCCAACACTTAGGGAAGCATAGCAGGAACAAGTCCATGCCTTAAAACCAACCAAGGCAATCATTCTCTCCATATTCCAACACTTACAATCCGGGGTGGAGCTACCACCCTAACTTTAGTTGGAGGAATGAGAACCCTATTCCCCAAGGGTCCAATGCATATTCATCCCCTATGCCTCCCAAACAAGGTTAATACCCAAGTCATGGGCAAGCGTCTAGCTCCCAATACACCCGAAAATTTTTGCAAGGATATCAGTCGACACCATCATAGCAGATTTTTTCACAAAATCATCCTCCACAAGGCTTTTCTAATCAAGGACCATCAAATTCATCCACCTACCAACCTCCCCATAAGAGAAATTTGGAGGATGTGTTTAACAACTTCATTCAAAGCCAAACCACTTTCAACAAGGACATTTCGACCCAACTCACCAAGATCACTAATGCCATTGGGTTGTCTCAACAAGAGAAGGGAAAATTCTCCGCTCAACCCCAAGAAAACCCCAAGGACCAACATGTGGTCGAAGTGGCCTCACCCACCCAAGAGAGTTATGAGCAACTCAAGGCGGGCACCACTCTTCAAGATGGCAGGAAATTGATAAAACCATTGTGTCAAAGGTCTCACCCAATGCCACATTGCCATTAGAAAAAGAGACTAAGGTTGATGCCAATGAGGGTGGGGTAAGTGAGAAGAAAGAGAGTGAGGCGGTTGAGAAAGAAAAAGTGATTGATGAAAGTGTGATTGTTTCCCCTACCCCTGCTCCTTTTTCCAATCGTTTGAAGCCACCCGTCAAGGTGAAAAATTATACTAACATTCTTGAAATGTTTAAGCAGGTGGAGATAAACATCCCACTCCTGGATGCCATAAAGCAAATTCCATCATGTGCAAAGATCTTGAAAGACTTATGCACGGTAAAAAAAAGGCTTAATGATCACAAGAGAGCTTTCCTCACCAAGCAAGTAAGCTCAATTTTGAGGACAAACACACCTCTGAAGTTTAAGGACCCCAGATGCCCCACCATTGCCATAACCATTGGAGATTGCTAGGTTGAACAAGCATTGCTTGATTTGGGAGCGAGTGTCAACCTCCTCCCCTACTTTGTGTATCAACAACTCAAGCTTGAGGAATTGGAGCCTACTCCAATCACGCTTCAACTGGCAGACCGTAGTGTTCGAACTCCAAGGGGAGTAGTTGAGGATGTTTTAGTACAAGTGGATAAATTTTACTTTCCGATTGATTTTATTGTGCTTGACACTCACCCAGTGGCTAACCTTAGTTCCCATACCCCTGTAATACTTGGTAGACCTTTTTTTGCCACATCTAATGCTATGATTAATTGCAGAAATGGTCTTATGAAGCTAACATTTAGGAATATGACAATGGAGCTTAATGTGTTCAACTTGTGCAAGCAACCGGGGGATAAGGAGGAGACACATGAGATTTATTGGATTGACTATTTGGTAGAGGAGCACATGGAGTTAATAAGCGCTTTCAATTTGAGAGTGGAGGAAGTTGTAGAAATGGGGGAAGTAGATGAGCAAAAAGACTAGAAAAGTTTGAAAGGGGCAGAAAAGTGGACCCCTACATTTGAAAAACTCCCACACCAAGACAAAAAGATATTCCCATCCAATGTACAAAAACCTAACTTGGAATTGAAGTGATTACCTTCCCATTTGAAGTATGCATACCTTGGGAAAGATGAGTCATTTTCGGTGGTGATTAGTTCAACATTGGATGTAAGGCAAGAAGAAGAGCTTTTGGAAGTGTTGAGGAGACATATAGGGGTAATTGGGTGGACAATTGCATACATCAAGGGGATAAATCCCACCATTTGCACACATCGGATCTATCTTGAGGAGGAAGCAAAACCATCCCACCAGCCACAAAGGAGGTTGAATCCGATCATGAAAGACGTGGTGAGAGATGAAGTGTTGAAACTACATGACGTGGGCATCATTTTTTCAATTGCTGATAGTAAGTGGGTTAGTCCCACGTAAGTAGTACCCAAGTAGTCGGGTGTCACTATTGTGGAGAATGAGGAGAACGAGCTTATCCCAACAAGGGTGGTTACAGGGTGGAGAGTTTCTATTGATTACTGGAAGCTCAACCTGTGTACAAGAAAATACCACTTTCCAATCCCATTCCCTGATCAAGTGCTAGAACGAATAGCAGGGCATCTTTTCTATTGCTTTTTGGATGGATACTCTGGCTACAATCAGATAGAGATTGCCCTAGAAGATTAGGAGAAAATCACCTTTGCTTGCCCCTACGGTACCTTTGCGTATCGTCGTATGCCTTTCGAGCTATGTAATGCCCCCGAAACTTTTCAACGTTGCGTGATTGGGATCTTTAGTGACATGATGGAGAAGATTGTTGAGGTATTCATGGATTACTTCTCAGTCTTTGGGGATTTTTTCAACGGGTTCTTGGAGAATTTAGAGAAAGTTTTGGAGGGATGTGAAGAGAAGAGTCTGGTTTTGAATTGAGAGAAATTTCACTTCATGGTGACACAAGGAATTATTCTCGGGCACATCATTTCGGCGAAAGGAATAGAAGTTGACAAATCAAAGGTGGAGGCTATCTCGAACCTTCCTACACCGAAAGTCGTCAAGGATATCAGGTCGTTTCGGGGCCATGCAGGTTTTTACCGTCGATTCATTAAAAATTTTATTGCATTGGCCCGATCTTTGACCAATTTTTTGTCTAAAGATGTCACATTTGAATGGTCGGATAGTTGCGATGCATCTTTTTTAAAACTCAAAAGTATGCTTGTTACACCTCCAATTATGCGACCACCCAAGTGAGATTTACCTTTCGAGCTTATGTGTGACGCCAGTGATTACGCGGTCGGCTCAGTGCTGGGTTAAAGGGAGAAGAATAGACCATATGTAATTTACTATGCTAGCAAAACTCTTAATGAAGCGCAAATGAATTATACCACCACTATAAAAGAGCTAGTTGTAGCATTTGCATTAGATAAATTTCGGTCTTACATCATTGGTTCACCGATAGTTGTTTATACTGATCATTCTACTCTGAAGTATCTATTGTCTAAGCAGGATGTCAAACCAAGGCTTATCTGGTGGATCTTCCTACTTCACGAATTTAATTTGATAATCAAGGACAAGAAAGGGGTGGAGAACGTGGTGGCGGACCATTTATCTCGACTGGTGGTGTAAGTGGCCGATGAGCACATTCTAATCCCTGATTCTTTTCTTGATGAGCATTTACTGTTAATTCATTATGTTTGTCCGTGATATGCTGACATTTGTAATTATCTTGCAACAGGACAAATACCACCACAGTGCAGCCATGAAGATAAAAAGAGATTTATAGCAAACGTGAAGTATTTTTACTTCGATAATCCGTACCTGTTCAAGTATTGCCCAGACCATACCATGACGAGATGCGTGCCTGAAAATGAACAGCGGAACGTCCTTGCATTCTATCACTCCCAAGCCTGTGGTGGACATTTCTCGGCAAAGAAAACCTCGGCCAAAATTTTTCAATCAGGTTTCTATTGGCCCTCTCTTATTAAGGACTATATATCATATTGCAAGGCATGCGACAGATGCCAACGATTGGACAGTGTGACCCGTCGAAATATGATGCCCCTATTTCCAGTGCTTGTCATTGAAATATTTGACTGTTGGGGAATCGATTTCTTGGGTCCATTCCTCATGTCTTTTGGCTACCTGTATATTCTTCTGGCAGTGGACTACGTGTCCAAGTGGGTAGAGGCTATCCTAACCAAGACTAATGACCACCGGGTCATAGTCAAGTTCCTTTAGGAGAACATTTTCTCGAGGTTTGGGATGCCTTGTGCAATGATTAGTGATAGTGGATCCCATTTTTGTAATAGGTCATTTGCATTATTAATGTTTAAATATGGCGTTCAATAGAAAGTGTCCACTGCTTACCACCCATAAACCAGTGGCCAAGCTGAATTAACTAATAAGGAAATTAAAAATATTTTGGAAAAAACGGTTAACCCAAGCATGAAGGATTGGTCAGAAAGGTTGACCGATGTCTTATGGGCATACCATACTGCCTATAAAATTGTTTTAGGCAGGTCTCCCTACCGGCTAGTTTATGGAAAAGCTTTCCACTGCCAGTTGAAATTGAGCATAAGGCCTACTGGGCAATAAAGACCTTGAATTTTAACATGAGAACGGCTACGGAGCAGAGAAAATTGGAAATGAATTAATTGGATGAGATACGAAGATATGCATATGAGAGCTCTAAAATTTCCAAGGAATGGGCTAAAGTTTTTCATGACAATTCCATCACGAGGAAGTTGTTTGAGCCCGGGCAAAAAGTGCTCTTGTATAATTCTCGGCTCTCCATTTTCCAAGGAGAGTTAAGATCCCGGTGGGATGGCTCCTATCTTGTCAAGGTGGCCTACCCCAACAAAGCGGTAGAAATCACAAACCCCAAAGATGACCAAACATTCGAGGTAAATGGACAAAGAATCAAGCCATTCTTTGAGGGTTTTGAAAAACAAATGGTGGAAGAGGATTTAATCGACCCGATGTATCCAGAGGTTGTGGAGGATTAGCTAGTTTTTACCTTTTCTAATGTACAGTTTGTGTATTTACTTATGTCATTTTATTTCATGCTACTTACTTTCTAAGATTGTATAGCATTGTCTCTTTTGGATCCCGATCTTGGTGCTTTTGTCAAAAGCTCAAATGCGAGGTGTTCTTTTACCCTTCTCATCTTTTACTGTCCTTCATTACATACGTTATCTTTTTGTTGCATTGAGGACAATGCATGATTCTAGTTGGGGGGTGAGGAGCACCATTTGTATGATACACCAAGGTTGTTGGAAATCTTTGTTTGTTATTTGCATTATTGAAAAAGATGTGAAAGTTGTGAAAATTTTGAAAATTTTTGATGAAAAGTATCTAAAGTTGATCTGTATTCCATCATGAAGAAGTTGTGTGTTGAATGACATGTTGATCGTTGTTGTGAACCTTGTGCACATGAGCATTCTATGGAAGTTGATCCTTTGCATAAGTATCATTTATGTATTGATGTTCAAACTCATTTGTATGTGACTCTTGAATGTGTAATTTCGGCAATTTACGGATTGAATTCATGTTTTAAGCTTGACATAAGTAGTGGAGATGAGTAAGGACCCATGAGAGCTTTAGTGCCAAACCTTTTGCGAGGGAAATTACAATTACTCAGAGAACAATTTTTCAATGTCGAATTTGTTCAATAGTCTCATTATGCTTGTTTTGGTTAGTTGCATTGGGTTAGTAAACTGATTTATTGTGAGCATATAATGTCTTCCCATGCGGACCTGGAAGTGATCTTAGGCCATCGTTGAATATTTTGAGCCTTAGCCCTTTTCTTGTGTAAATGTTATCCCTAGTGCCTTGATTGAGCCTATATTTTTGTTTTTTTAAAATTCGTTTCTATGCCACACATTCAACCAAGCCAAAGAAAATAAGAAATACTTACCTTACCTTGGTTGTTCCTAAAGCAGATGTGAGAGATGGAAAAGGAAGGAACTGTGGTGTGAAATTGCAAACAAAGGGATAAATCAGGATTGAAACTCAGTGAGTTGAACATAAAAGAATTAAAAATACAAGAAAAAGGAGAAAAATGGGTGAAATAAGAGAAGAAAAAGAAAAATGAAATGTCTAGGAAAAAGAAAGAAAGGAAGCTTAGGGAGTGGTGATGATATGAGAATCAAAATCCCATGAAAAGGGAAGTGTTTTTCCAAGATTAAAAGTCTCTCACTCAGAACAACTCTCTTTGTTGCCCCATATCCTTCATTTCTTTTGCCTATATATCACCCCAAGGCCCCATTATAACCTTTAAATGTCCTAAGTGATCTAGAGAAGCATGGGAGGTGCATAATTTCAAAGAAAATGATGAGTCATGTCTTAATATCTAATGCACTATGCCAAAGCCACTTCATTTTCACATATGAACTTCATTTTTTGGATTACATGTGAGCACTTTGTTTTTGAATACAAGATTCTATATCACATGTACACATGGAGTGTATACTAGGACAACTTGAGTGCGTTTATTGCTTAAGAGTGTCCCTTGGTGAGTTTTGCATTGAAACTGAGATTGTCTAGCCTTTCGAATGTGAATTCTGTTTGTAAATGCTCAATTACTCGTTTAATTCATTTGCACACAAGTTGAAAATTAATTTATAGATGCATACTTTAGACTAGTATCTAAGACCATGGGGTTGTTCATGTTTACTTGGTTCAGTCATTTGAGAAATTTGTCATTTAGCTCTATGTTTGCAGAATGGGGGAATATTACTCAAGTTGATGATATTGGACATCATTTGGGAATGTTTTGTTTATGATCTTTTTTATGTGCATTTTGAATGATCATTTTGATAGGCTGAGTTAGGAATTCATCCCTTGCTTATTAAATGCATCAAAACTTTAAATCTCATTGCAATTCTGGTAGTAAACTGGGCATGATGGTTCAATTTGGGGTTTGTAAGTGCGGTGTTTGTTTAGAGTGTGGTTGTGGTCATGTAGAGGTTGTTATAATGTTTAGGGAGTTTTTATAGTGAAATGGAGTGGTGAAAGATTGCTCAGCAGGAGATTTCTGAAAACTTAGCCAAACTGTACTGGTACGTGTACCAGTACGATGAGGCTACTGGAGTTCGCCGTACCAGTACGCGTCGTCTGACACACCAAAAGTCGGGGTTTTAATTTAAATCCTCGGCTTAAACCCTTCATTTTCCACCATTATTTCGGCCCTAACTCTTCCTCTCTCTCACCCGAAATCCTCTCAACCATCCAAATCCTCTCTTCTCCCCCTCTAAAACCACAAGCTTCTCCACCTTAAAGCCCTAACCCTAGGTACCGATTTTCCCCAAATCTTCCAAAACATCCATTTCTCTCCAAAGAGCTTCAACCGTTCACCTGCTTGTGGATTCTTCTGAAACCTTTGAACTGATTGAGGGTTGGATTCTTCACTTTAAAAGCACATTCATTATCCATGGCTCGGACCAAGACCATAAGACCTGAACCATCTCCACCCAGAGGCACCGGAGGTAGCTAGAGAACTGGTGAGGGGTTTAGCATTGATAGAACTGAGCAGAGGAAGAAGGCTAGGAATGAGGCTAGGGAAAGGCTGAGTGGGGAAAAAGGAGTCACTTGTAAAAGGTATTTGGATTCTATCTCTCTTACCCCTAGGAATGAGGTGGTTCAAATCATTGCTAATCATGGTATGGGTTTTTGGTTTGAGCCTGTGGATGGCTATGATTTGTCGTTGTGTAGAGAATTTTACCAAACTTTGCGGGTGGCTGAAGTGAATGGGGAGGAGGTGTTGAAAGCCAATGTGTGGGGGAAAAAGCTTGTGGTGACCCCTGATGTCATTGCCGAGCTTTTGAGTGATTACCAAAGACCACCTGATACCACAACTGTCAACCTTGATAACCAAACCAAGAATCAGAAAATGCCTGACTTTGTGGAGATAATGTATGATGATCCTAACACTTTCAAAGGAAATGTCCAAAGTCAAAAGTTGAAGTCTACGTTTGGACTGTTGAACAAACTCTTGCAATACAATCTTTTGCTTAGGGGTGCTGAGAAGAAACCAAACTTAGAAAAATTGAGTCTCTTAGAGGCAGTGGTGACTGGGAAGGCAATTGACTTTGTGCTTCTAATTTGGCAAGAGATGAAAATCTTTGCGGAGACTCAAAAACCTATAACCAAACTACCATTTGGGAACTTGGTGACCCGGATTTGCCTGAAATTCAAAACCAAGCCTTCCGCCAAGATAACTCCTCCAGAGATTGGTGACATTAGTAGGGCCAGCAAGAAGAAGAGAAAGGCAATGAGCAAAGGAAAGCAGGCTAAGACCATGGGTACTGGCACTGGGGCCCCAGGTGCATCATCATCGGCTGGACCATCGACTATTACACCAGAGCATTCAATTCCCCAGCGCCTAGATACAATAGAGGCAATGATTGGAGAATTGTTCAAGCACACCTTTCCTGAAAGGCCTATACCAGGAGAGCCCTCACCTGTCATTGATCCTCCTGCCCTTCCCTCCTCCACAGCTGTTGGTGTAGAGGAGGAAGAGGATGATATTAATTTTGATGAGTCTGAAGAATCTGGGGAGGAGGGGGATTATGAAGAAGGTGAAGAGTCTGAAGATGATGATGACAGTGACAGAGGAGATGGGGAGGAACAGTAGGAAGTGTAGTTCTGTTCATTTTATTTTTTATTTTTGAGTGGAGTATAGGTCACTAGGATGGAGTATAGGTCACTAGGATGGAGTTGTCTTTGGCCTAGTAGAAGAAGCTGTAGGAAATAGGCCAACTTTTTGTCTCTTTTTGATATTTGACTCTATGTACTCCAACTTGAACCACAGTAATGAAATATCACATTTTGTTTCCATCTTGTCCATTTTTATTTTGTGAATTGCATTACGATTTTGTATTCTGATTTGTAGATGAATTGCTATGGATTTCTATATATTGATCCATTATTTTGTGTTGAGATTGATTTTTGCTAAGTGACTAGCAAAACATAAGTGTGGGGTGTGATTAGCACAAAATATTGTATGATTCAATGTGCTAATCATTGATTAATTGAGTAATTTTTGTATTAAAGGATAGGAGTTTGGCTAAATGTGTTCTTGACTATGGTAGTTGATGTTTGCAGGTAAAGGATGTGCAAAATAGCCTTCTGAAGCCCCCGCCAAATCCAGTTGAATGGAATGAGGATGAAAAAGCTAGCATGCAGATAGCTTAGGAGAGGAGAAAAACAGAAAATTAGGAAACCAGTTTGATTGTACCGGTACGATGATGCTATTGGTGTTGACCGTACCGGTACGCATACCGATACACTAAACCTACTGGAGTTCACCGTACCGGTACGCATACTGGTACGATCCGCCTGACAGACCCAAAATTTTACAGATCTTCTCCAACTACTTTTTGGACTCCACCATCAATTATCCCCTACTCCCCCAACACGCCCACAACACTATTCACCTTGTTTACACCATGGATTGGATGTTTAGAGTTTGACTCATCAATGAAGAAAAAGAGAGAGGAAAAAGCTGGGTGTGTAGACAGCTCTGCACATCCCTGTCCAACCCATGCCCCTGCAACCCTTAGATGAAAGGGACACCCTAGGCTACCCCAGAGCTATGGAGGCACGTTTTGGAGGCAAGAAAAGGGGGGAGTGCAGAATTATTATGTATTGCATTGTATGGAATATAGAGAGAGAAGCTCCAGGGATAGATGATGATGAATAGTAGTTTCTAGAGAGAGAAAGTGGCATTTTTTATGTGTTGTTCATTGCATTGGCTTGTAATCTCTTGTAAGGATATTTGGAACTTCATTTAATGTCATTAATGCTAGTTTCTTTATGTTGGTTCTTAGTTTAATGCTCTCACCAATTCTTCACCATTAATATTTCAAGTTCTTCATTTTTCATAGATCTAAAAATGATGTTGCTTTTCTTTCATTCCTAGATTATGAGTTATTGCATTTAGTTATTTTGGATTTTCATTTCATTACATTGCACATCCATTTCATTGTTATTTCCATTTTAAGTATGAGTAACTAACTTTCTTAGTTGGCAAAACCAAGGGGATCCTCTTCTTGGGTATATGCTTTCAACTCATTTTTATTCCTTTCTTCAAAGACCAATGGTTCGGTTAGACTGGGTTGAAGGTGGATGATTCAGTGAGTCTTTGACAATCCATAGGCCTAGTCACGGTTTATGCTTAGATACTCACCGGCCGCATCCTCGGCTTCCCACGAATCAATCGTTCATTCATGCTCGATTGGAGGAATGGTTTGAGTTGATATTGTATACCTAGTGGAGTAACCTCTTGGGATTGCCAACACTTGTTTTCTCATTACATTCTCATTTGCACACACTTCACTAAACAACTCTCAATGAACAAAGATTTTTACCCTTTCATTTTCATCAAATCACCTTCACATTGGTTTACTTCCTTCCCCGTGGATATGACCTTGGAATACTCTTCCAAGTAAAACACGACCCATGAAAGTCTCCTTGCGATTGAGGAGCATTTTTGTGCATTTACATCTCATATTAACATCATCCCATTTCCCTTCCTCCTTACCCTTTCTTTTGACACTATCCCAAGGGAGAGAAATCCTTCCCTTCGCACATACATTGCATAGTTTGACGGATAGTATTTAGGGGTTAACGGAGGTGAGGTTTTACCAACAATCAACAACTCATTTTTGGGAGAGTTTCTAGTGGGCAATGGGGACACAGTTGATGATAAGCTTAACTTTTCATCCCCATACAGAAGGTCAATCGGAGAGGTCCATCTAGACTTTAGAGGACATGCAACAGGCATACTTCCTAGATTTGAAGAGTAGCTGGGAAGAGCACCCACCATTAGGGAAGTTCACCTACAACAATAGTTGTCAGGCCAGCATACAGATGATACCATATGAGACATTTTATAGGAGGCCTTGTCGTTCTCCAGTTTTGTTGCACGGAGTTTGGAGAGAAACCCTCTATGGGTCCGAATTTGGTTAGAGACAACTCAGAAAAGGTGGACTGGATACGGAAGCGTCTTCTCACGACTCAGAGATGATAGAAGAGCTATACAGATAAACAACGGCGACCTTTGGAGTTAGAGATGGGAGATCATGTGTTCTTGAAGGTGATGCCTAAGAGAGGAGTGAACTGGTACGACAAGCGGGGAAAGTTGTCGCCGAAGTGTATTGGGCCCTTCGAGGTACTTGAGAGGGATGACACATTTGTTTACCGATCTATGTTGCTGCCAAATTTATCCGGTGTTCATGCGGTATTCCATGTCTTTATGCTCATAAAGTATATTCCAAATTCAACACATGTGGTGGATTTGGGTGAGTTGATTGTCAATGCGGATAGGACCTTCGAGGAGGGACCGGTGCGTATCATGGATAGCCAGGAGCAGGTTTTATGAGGCGAGACCATGAGGCTAGTGAATGTGTTGTGGCAACACTGAGGAGCTGAGGAGGCGACATAGGAGCATGAGGACACTATATGTACCGATTATCCTTTCTTATTCGTGGATGGAGGTACATTCTTAAAGTCATTTATTATTATATGACTGCTGCACATGCATGTGGTTGTATGAGCAAGGGTGTGTGTGAATTTTAAGGATAAAATTCATTTAAGAGGGAAAGAATGTAATGCACGGAAAAAATTTAAACTTTTCATGAAAAAGGGCAGAAACGGTAATTTATCACTATAGTGCAGGTTAAAAACCCATATTTTTTTAGAACTTGGATGAAGAAACGTACCTCACCTTTAGATTCGTCTCGCAAAATCTAGTTACCGAGACAAATTTCTCGAATTCTAAGATAGTCGGTTTTTTTGCGTTTTACGAGGCAGTCGGGTCTTGGGTGACACAAAAATGAATTTTTTAATAAAATTTTAAAAGTTAGAAAATAATTTAAATGAAGTTGAAATAAAAATGTTTGAACTTGAACCGGAGTAAAATTTAATCGTTGGGGGGCGAAAATGGAGTCGGGAAAGGAGGCAAGTGGTGCGACGTGGACTAAGCATTAAAGGGGTATAAGTAGGACCAAAAAATATGAATTTTAGACACAACTCTATGCTGAATTCCAGTGGGTTTGTTGGGTTTTAACATTGGGAGTCGGTTAGGGTTTGGGTTAAAGTGCATGAGTGAGTCTCATCCCATTTCATGGCATGACATGGTAGAATTCGAACATTAAATTGCATATTCTTGTTTTGGTTGATTGTTGCATGTTGAATGTTGCATGTGACATTTCATATGCATCTAGATTGCAGAGTAGCCTCTTTAGGAGTTACCCTATTGAGTGTGGCTCACCCTTTATGGGGATAACATTTTGAGTGCGGGGTACACACCAATGGAAGACTCTCACTTGGGGCCTTAAAGATGAAGAAAACCGACTTGTGACTTTTAATTCACTATTTGTAAAACTATTGTGAAAAATTATTCTTTTGTAAAACATCCGCTAAGTTAGGTTTTGGGCATGTAATGTATGTAAAAGAATTATAATCGAACTCATTTGGACTATTTTAATGTAACATTACCTGTTATTATATGGGTATGGATAAATGGACTCGGTGTGATCAATGATTACTCATAAATGGACCCAGTGTGGTCAATTTTGTATGATTGCACATGTTGTGTTTTTTGGGTAGAGCTCCCTGTATAAAGGAGACTCTGCCCGAATTTTGTTAAATTATAGATCTTGGTAATTGGGGCATAACAATATGATATTGAGTTACACAGTATCCATTTCGTGGATTGATGGGTGATCAACGGGTTAACAAAGGACCCCTGATTTTAGGGGTGTCACACAAATAGTTTACTATATCTGTATATCATGGTACCTTTGTTATTGCAAACAATTGCTCATCAGGAAAAGTTTATTTGATTGATACTGACTCCTCTTTTGTATATTTATTTAGCCTTGATAGATGATCGACTACCACATTTTCAACTCCCTTCTTGTTTTTTACAATAAGATTAAATTCTTGAAGTAACAATATTCATCATAGAAGATGTGGCTTAGCGTCTTTCTTTGTAAGCAAGTACTTCAAAGTTGCATGATCAGTAAACACAACAATTGAGAATCCAACTTAGTATGATTTGAATTTATCTAAAGCAAATACTATAGCAAGCAATTCATTTTCTGTGGTAAAATAATTCATCTTTGCATCTTTCAAAGTTTTATTTGCATAGTAAATCACATAAGGTCGCTTATATTTTCATTGTCCTAAAACAACTCCTACAACATAATCACTAGTATCACACATTAATTCAAAAGGTAAGGACCAATCAAGAGGTTGCCTAGTTGGTGCCAAATAACCATGCTCTTAAGTTTATCAGATACTAATTAAACATGCTTCATTCCAATCAAATGGTACATCCTAACATAAAATATTACACATTGGTCTGGACATTAGACTAAAATCTTTAATTAATCTTCTATAGAATCCTGCGTGACATAGGAAGGACTGAATATCTTTAATAGTCTTTGTTGAAAGAAGATTAGCTATCATATTATTTTTTGACTTATCAACTTCAATTCCTTCATTAGAAACAAAATGACCTAAAGCAATGCCTTGTGTAACCATGAAATTAAATTTTTTCCAATTCAAAACATGGTTTGTCACCTCACACCAAGTAAGGACTTTTTGAAGATTTTCTAGAAATAATTCAAATGAATCACCATACACAAAAAAACTCATCCATAAAGACTTCTAAAAATCGCTCCACCTTGTCATTGAAAATACTCAACATACAATGCTAGAAAGTAGCTAGAGCGTTACACAATCCGAATGGAAATCTTTTGTTAGCAAAAGTGTTAAAAGGATATGTAAAAGTGATTTTTTCTTGGTCATCAATTACTATTTCAATTTGGTTGTAGCCGGAGTACCCATCCAAAAAACAATAAGGTGCATGTCCAACTATCCTTTACATAACTTGGTCTAGAAAAAGGGCTAGGAAAATGTATTTTTTTTTTGGTATGAGAATTTAGTTTCTGAAAATCAATACACTTATGCCAACCGGTGACTGTACGCATATGGACCAATTTATTTTCTTGATTTTTCACTACTATGATGCCAGACTTTTTGGGTAATACTTGTGTAGAGATGACCCATTTACTATCAGATATAGTGTATATAATACCAACATCTAATATTTTAAGCACTATCCTTAAGAAGTGGATGTAGCATACGTTGTGGCTGTCGAGAAGATTTAGAATCTTCTTCCAAGTATATACAATGAGTACAGAGAAGAAGACTTATTCCTT
The DNA here is from genome assembly GCA_023539305.1 of Ilex asprella. NCBI lineage: Eukaryota > Viridiplantae > Streptophyta > Magnoliopsida > Aquifoliales > Aquifoliaceae > Ilex > Ilex asprella. The sequence goes on along the minus strand of CM042193.1, from coordinate 27,653,695 downwards.
TAATATCGACTACTGTCCAACCTATTGTACTTTGATGATTTTTTTTATGACTCTTATCAACTAATTTCCTGAAATTCTAACATATTTGAAGATTTCAGCACTGCATAAGTTTCATCCTTCCCCAAGAAAACATATTTCAAATTAGTCGAAAATGGTTTTAACTTTTGATTGGGAGCCACGACACTGGACTAAACAAACCTTGTTTCATTGGGTAATAACTCTTAAATTTTGGAACTCATGTTCCAATTGTGGACATAGCTATAATGGAGTCAACATTATTTATAGATTCTAACAATGCATGTAACTCCTTTTTATTACAAGCACTTTCAAATAGATTCTGAGTGATTGACTCAATGCAATTCACTTCTTGTAACTCTTCATCCTCCTTGAGTTGCTTAGCAATATCAAATGCATTAAGTTCCAATGTCTTGTTTTCAAATGAATGTTTCATGATTTCATGCCTACAATTAATTAATACATTTGATGTAGCTATGAATGGACATTCCAAAATGACAGGAATTTGCGTAGAGACATGTAAAACTAGTTGAGCAGAAAAAACAATAAAATTCACTGAAAAAAAAAACTTATCAACTTGAACAAGCACATCCTCAACAACTTCTCATGAAACTTTTACAGATCGGTCTACCAACTGTAGTATGACATTTGTGAGTTTCAACTCTCCCATCCCTAATTGCTCATAGACTATATATGAGAGTAAATTGACGTTGGCTCCAAGATTTAGAAAGCTTGCTCAATTCTAAAGTTTCCAATTATGCATGCAACTATAAGAATCCCTGGATCTTTGTACTTTAGAGGGGCCTTGTGCTAAATGATAACACTAGTCTCTACAATCAAAAATGTTATTTTTTGTATATTGATCCTTATTTTTACTATGCAAAGGCCTTTCAAAAATTTGGCATATGATGGGACTTTCTTGATTGCATCTAGTAGGGGATATTAACCTTCATTTTCTTAAACAAGTCAAAGATTTTTGCATGAAAAAATAATGAAATAGGTTTTGATTTGTCTTTTTCATCAAGCAACTCTGTTTCCTTCTAAACAATTGGTTTAGACTAAACTGGTTTATTGACGGGGATTGACTCAGTTATTGGCTTAAGAGTTTTGGCTTTAATGATCTTGTCAATCACTTTGTTACTCCTTAGTATGCCAAGTGCTTGAACTTGGCTCGAAGAAGGATTAGAAGACAGAACATTAGACAGGTTTTAACCCTGTGAAAGGTTGAGATAGAAAATTTTCCTTCTCCATTTGTGCTCAAAGACTGGGTCAACTTAGCTAAATGAAACTTAATATCCTTAATTTTTTGGGACGTTTGAGCTTCGAAATCATTGAATGCATGAATGAACTGTGTATTCAAATTTGTTTGACTTTAAATGAACTAATACATGGTATCTTCCAAACTTCTTTTATGTGGAGGTTGGTAAGGTTGATATGGTTGCTGAGTCTGAGGTTGTGGTGGAGATGTACCTGGTTACTGACTAACATGTTGTGTTTTTTCAATTGAAATTTGGGTGATTCCTGAATAGCACAAAACATTGCATATCTTATGTACATTTACACCCCTTTATACGCTTTTATGGTTAAAATGAGTAGAATTGCATTGTTTGAGCTATTAACGAAGTTTCGGTATGGTTTAAATGATGCTTGTTAAGCCCTCTCATGGTGTTTTTAGATGAGTGAAGATGAAGAGGAGGCTTGAGAAAAGCTTAGAAGGTGAAGGAACCAAGAAATCAACAAAACAAGGGAAAACCAATCGGTAGGCCATACCTGTAGGTTTTAGCTACTGGACCTACACCTACCGCAAAGCTATCGGTATTTTTTGCTCACTGGAGTAAAACCTACCGGTAGGTTTCTATCGACCTACCAGTAGGTTTTACTAAAATAGGCCAGTTTCTGCAACTCAAGCTTTGTAACTTTGGGGGTCCCACCATTGGGTCTCCCACTTATTCCTGATACTCCTTACACACAAGACATCCCTTCCTCAGCTTATCTTGGACTTTGGTGGTCTTGACATTCAATGAAGAGAGAGAGAAGAGAGGATGTTGGGTGTGTAGGCTAGGCCTGTGCTAGTCTGCCATACCCATCCATTCAGCCTCCTATTGATTGAAGGTCCATCACACAGACCCTAGAGGCTCCATGGACGTTTTGAAGGGAGATAGACCATTACTTAGAATGGATTAGAATATAGAGATAGAAGCTCCAAGGTAGAAGATGAATAGAGCTAGAGAGAGTAGTTGACCTTTTTTCATTTTCTTCCATAAATTTTCTTGTAATTTCTTGTAAGACTTGTTTAAGCTTCATTTAATGTATTTAATGTCATTTATTACAAGTACACTTCAATTTTAGTTGAGTATCTTAGCGTCTACCATTAATGCATTTTAGTTTTTCATCTCAAAGTTCTTCAAATGGGTATTAAATGCATTTTTATGTAGTTTATGTTTTCTTGCATTAAACTAAGCTCCAATCTTTATTTCTGTAGAATGTCTCTTCATTTCATTTATGTATTTGGTCTAGATTTGAGTAGCTAAGTTTATAGTTGACTAATCCAAGGGAAAATTCCCCTTAGGTATGCTACTTCAACTCATTTTCGTTCCTCCTAAGGTGCGATGACTTGGTTTCACTAGGTTGAGTGTGGGTGTGGTTGTGAGTTCTTAATACACCGTATGCATTGTCACTGGGTATTCTTGAATCTTCACCTCCATTTTAGTCCAGTGCTTCATATGAATCAATTGAACATCTAGGCACCTGTAAAACCTGGGTAAATTTGAACTTTTTATGAAAAATGGTCAAAACGATAATTTGCCACTATGGTACGGATTGCAACCCTTAATTTTTCTAGAGCTCTAATGATGAAATGAACCTCATTATTGAATTCTTCTCGTGAAATCTAGTTACCCTGTTAAATTTTATCAAATTTTGAGATAGTCAGATTTTTGCGTTTTACGAGGCAGACAGGTCTCGAGTGACCCAAAAACAAAATTATTTGATAAAATTTTGAAATTTGGAAAATAATATAAGGCAAGTTAAAATAAAAAATTTTTGAACTTAAACCGAGATGAAATTTAATCGTCTTAGGGTGAAAACGCACCCGAAGAAATTGGGACGTGTGGCGCGTTGTGGACCAAGCAATTAAAAAGTATAAATAGGGGAGAAAATCTTATTTCTCCCCATTGCTCAGCTGGTTCATGTTGGTGAAAACAACATAGGGAAAGGCTAAGTTCTCTCCACCTTCTCTCTATGATCTACGGAGATTCATTGCTCGAATATTCACGAATCAAGAACAAAAGTTGTTCTCCTCAATAAGGGCTACAAAACCTTACCAATGAAGTAGGGTTTGGGCGAAATTTTAAGGATGGGATTTGGGGAAGCTAGGATTTGGGCTTGCTCAAGATTCGTGGAGCTTCCTAAAAAAAATTTAAGCTTCAAGAGGTAGGGTTCTCTACTACTTTGGTTTATTTTCATCATATGGTGTTCATGTGGGATGGGTAGGTGGTTAGAGATTTAGACACTTGCCTATTGTTATGAAAATGAGGAAATTGGTATAGAAATAGTTTTAAACCAATTTTTAGCTTGAGATTGATATGTGGAAGTTGTTTGTGTAATTTCTTGAAATTTGGTATTATGTGGGCATGCTATGTGTTTATATTGTGCCTTTATGAATGAAGTGTGCTATTGACCTTGTGATTTGTTGTTAGGTATTAAATGTTGATATATGTTTATTATTATATTGATGTTGTGATGAATTTTTGTGATTATATGCATATGATATAATTATCCATGATACGTGTTGAAATGTGGTAGAAATAATCCATATGACTTTCATTGCATATGGATATGATATTGATGTTGCAATTGCTCATTACATTGTAAATGCACAAAGGCATCTCATTCATGGGCATGAGGCATAAGTGTGGGTGTGTGCATGGTTGATCAAACACTACTGTTGGTAGTTGATAAGTAGACTTGGGAAAGTTGGGTCGAAGACCTAGTTAAGTCGCACGAGTTGCATGGTAAATAGGATTGGGGTTAGCAAGAACGGCTAGAAGACCCCCCGGGTGCAAGACCCGGTGATTGGGATACGTACTCCTTTGGTTCTGTCCATAAAGTGTGTGGGTGTAAGCGGAACCCTCGGTAAAAGTCCATGAATTTCGTGTGGGTTGGGTTACCCTTGGTGTAAGTCTATGAATATCCACCCCATCAAAGACCTTAGATTTGTAAATGTCATTTGATGTGTAACATAGATGATGGATTCATACACATTGACACTTGCATGTGTAGAGGAGCCGAGAAGGGCTTGGGTTGATGTGCGTGAGTGTATTTCATCTCATTTCATGGCATGGCATGGGATTCTTGTCATTGAATGCATATTCTTGATGGGAATGTTTTGAATGGTTGATTGTTGCATGTGAACATTTCATATGAATCTAGGTTGGGGAGTAGCCTCATTAGGAGATACCCTATTGAGTGTGGCTCACTCTTTATGAAAAATATTTCATGTGCGGGTTATACACTGGTGGACGACTCACACTTGGGGCCTTAAGGATGAGGAAAAGGCCGAAATGTGGGTTTAACTTAGAGTTTTTGTAAAACTTTGTGAAATTGATTTTGGAGCAAGTAAATATTTGGAAATGGTTGTAATAGAACTTATGAACCATGTTTTATATGAAAAACTTCAATATACATGTGTAGGGATGGTTTTGAATGAGTTTGGAATGGATTGGAATTGAAAGAGGAAGAAATCGTAGGAAAACAGGCAATACCTTCTAGAAGGTCGATGAAAAACTTCTGGAAGAATGCAACAGGCAAAACCTTCAGGAAGGTCGATCAAAACCTTCTGGAAGGATTTTTCCAATGGGAAAAACCTTCTGGAAGCCTTCCAAAAATCTGGGTCAACACGAATACAGACACGAACAGGACACGAAAATAAATAGGTCAACTCGACACGGGTTGGGTTAAGGTTGACTAATATTTGATACGACTAATGTTCGACACGACACGAACCCGACACAACACGACTCGATTGCCACCCCTACTGGAAGGTCGACCAAAAATCTGAAATTTTAAGAATGCTTTACTATGCTTTCGGGTTTTGTGTCCTTTCATTAAAATGATGTAAATGGACAACAACGGAGTATAAGTTATGGTGTATTGCACCTTGGTTGGGTCAAATGGTAAAATGTACACGGATTGCATGTGTGAGTTATGATCTCGGCGAAGAGGATGCTATTGACGTGAGGTCGAGTTATGCGATAATCACGGGTACTTCCACGGGTTGATGGGTTATTGATGGTTGATAAAGGACCCTCGGTTTTATGGGCGTCCCAGAACCATTGGAGGAAGGTCTTGAGTTGATTTGGCATTCCCATTGGAATGACCTCTTCGGATTAGCCAACACTTGTTCCATTTCATTTTCTATCACATACACAAATCACCAAACTCAAACTCAAATATTTTTACACTTTTCCTTTGTTCACCAAAAATCACATTCAACGCGATTCACCTCCTTCCCTGGGGAGGCGACCTTGAAATATATTTCCAAGTAAAACATGACACTCAAAAATTTCTCTGTGCTTGGGAACCCCTTTTGCTAACACACACACATTACTTTTCATTCCACACTATTTTGTTGCCTCATTTTTTGCATCATTCGGAGGGAGATTGACACCCCCTTCATACATAAGCTATATTCACATTTCATGGTGATGTGCGGAGATTAGAGAATACAACAAAATTCATCAAGCATTTTTGGCGCCGTTGCCGAGGAAGGCAAAGTGTTGGATTGAGAATGTGATTATTGGACAATAGAGGTAAGTTCATCATGGGCTGAAGTACGTTGCCCCTTGTATATACTTTTGTTTGTTTATTTTTTCAATTGTAGATAGTTTGTTGTATGTGGGGACCGGACAAACAAAACTAATTGGTTAGACAACCCTTAGGCCCCAACATGAACATTGACCATGACCCACATGAGGATGCGGGTGATAATTTTGAGAATGTAGGTGACAATCCGAATATTCAAAGGGGTGGGGGAGCTGATTAGTGCATAATATTGCATATGTAAAGGCCTTATTACATGCATTTAAACTCAACTTTTGCATCTAAGTACTTTGTGTTAGCCGAAATAATGATTAATGTTGATATTTTGATGTTGCATGTATTTATAGCTTAAATGGTGGATTTTAGGACCTTGCAACTATAATGGATGTGTGGTGAAGGCATGGAGACAATACATGAAGATTTGGAGGCTTAAAAGTGAAGAAATCAATGAGGTATGGGTGCGTGGGAACATAGGCGCCAGTTGCCTCATCATTTGGAAGCAGAGCCTCGGTTTTCCTCCATTTTGACCATGAGCCGCTTCGAATCTGAAAAAGTGAAAAATATGAAAGTTGTAGATCTGGATATCTTCTATATATGTCAAAAAAATTTTCCTATCCAACTGTTGGATCAAAAGTTATACCAATTCTACAAAAAGTGGTACAGAGTAGAAAAATAGTACCGTTACTGCATACTGGTACGCCCGACTCCAGAAGCTTCGAAGTACTGATACGCTTCCCTAAACATGCCTGAACCTCCTGTAACTCAGCTCCACTTGTTTGGGGGTCCCACCTACACTTCTTCCACTTGCCCCCAACATTTTGTTACACATTTCTATACCTCTCATACACAATTTGAAGACTTTGAAGGCTATTGCATTAATGAGGATGGGTGGGGAAGTGGGTTACCAGGGAGTGGCTTGGTAGGCTGTCATAGCCTGTCAAGACCCTTCCATTCAGCCTCCTCTTGATGTGAAGCTTGCACACACCTTAGGGGGACCACCATGCACGAAAATTAAAGGCTCACACTCTATTATTTTCAGCATTACACAAGTTCTAAGGGTGGTGGCTACCTAAGCTTAGAAATCTCCCAAGGAAAAAGATGATAAATAGTGCCATAGTGTGAAAATTTTATGTTTTTGCATTTTCTTCCATCCTTTCACTTGTATTTTAATTTAAGACTCTTGTAAGCTTAATTTCTTGTCTTTAATCTCATTCCTTTCAAGTATATTGCAAGTTTAGTCACATGTTTTAGATTTCACCATTGTTGTATGAGTTTTTCCACTTCAAGCTTTTCTTAAAATGGGAATTGAATGTTTTTCTTCTTAGTTTAAGTTTTATTACTTTAAGTTATGTTCTAAGCTTCATGTCTTCATTATGTCCATTTACATTATGCTTGTCTTTCCTATTAAACATGAATAGCTAGATTTCTAGTTGGCTAATTCAAGGGAGACCTCCTCTTGGGTTTTCCATTTTAACTCTTTCTTTTTCTTCCCTTATGAGTCCAATGGTTCGGTTTGACCGGGTTGAGAGTGGATAAGTTGGTGAGCCTTTGATATCCCGTAGGCCTAGCCACGGTTTATGCTTAGATACTCACTAATCTTGTCCCTAGCTTCCCCTAAATTAATTGTTCATTCATGCTCTATCGGAGGAGGGATTAGAGTTGAAATGGTATTCCTATTAGAATGACTTCTTGGATTTGCCAACATTTGTTTCTCATTGCATTTTCACCAAAACATACTCCACCAAACAACTTTCAACCACAAAAGATTTTACACTTTCTCTTTTTGACAAAATCACCTTCACACACTTGAACTTTTCTTCCGTGAGGAGACGACTTTGGAATACTTTTTCAAGTAAAACACCGACATTCAAAAGACTCCTTATGATTGGGGAGCACTTTTGTTCACCACACACACATTTCATTTCATTGTACATTTTGTTCATTTCATCACCACCATTCCGTTGGCCTTTCTCTTGCATGAATCCAAGAGAGAGTGACACTCACCCACACACATAAGCCATATACATATTTGAGGGTTCATGTTAGGAGCATAGGAACAACAACAGTTTTCCACCAATTAGGAGCGCAAGAACCTTGAATGCTTAATCCACGAATGCAATTGCCCCTCCTTGGAATGAAGGGAACAATATCCCAATTGATCCTCTGGCGAGGTCAATGTAGGATTTTCTCCAATCCACATGTAGCACCACTCCCTCATGCATTCTCTTATTAGTCTAAGCTTAGCACTTCCTAGTTATGCCAGGAATGTTGTAAGTACTTCCTACATTCCACGGAATCGAAAAACAAAATCCTTATTTACATATTAAGGAATTTGAGGACATAGTTGCAACCTTCATCACTAACTATGCTATGGAAGACTTAGCTCGTTTGAAATTGTTCCCTTTTTCCCTCAAGGACAAATAAAAAATGTGGTTAAATTCCTTTCGGCCTCGATCCATAACCTCTTAGGCTCAAATGCTTTCTAAGTTTTTGAATAAATTTTTTCTAGTGCCAAGAACCACCGCTTTAAAGAAGCAAATTCAAAACATTTCTGAAAAGCCTAATGAGCAATTTTACAACTGGTGGGATCGCTATAAGGAATTACTACAGTCCATTCCACATCATGACTTTGAATCATGGCAATTGGTAAGTTTCTTTCATAAAGGAATCACACTGGGCCATACACAATTCATTGACATGCTGTGTAATGGCAAGTTTTAGAACAAAGACCCTATTGAAGCCCTGGACTACTTTAGTACATTGGCTCAAAATACCCAATCTTGAGATATCACGGATCCCACCAATGTACCTAGGTCAGCTTTGGGTAGTATTCAACCACAAGGGGAAAGATGTATGATTTGAGACACTGAAAATACCTGCTTTCCAAAATTGCCAAGTTATCTCGGAAGGTAGAAAGCCTAGAGGTAGATAGGAGACATGAGGTGTCCAATGCTTTAAAGATTGAGGAAGGTTGCTCAATTTGTGAGAGTATAGGGCATTACATATTGGAGTGCCCTAACATTCCAGCACTTAAGGAACCGTAACACGAACAATTCAATGTCTTTAACCAAACACGACAATCATTCTCTCCGCACTCAAACATTTACAATCCAGGTTAGAGTAATCACTCGAGCTTTAGTTGGAGAAATGAGAACCCCACTCCTCATGGTTCAAATGTATATTCACCTCTCGTGCCTCCTAAGCAAGGTCATTACCAAGGTCAAGGGCAACCGTGTAGCTCCTAATACCCCTAGTCTAAGCCACAAGGATATTCACCAAACCCACCACCAAGAGAACCGCACCCTACTCCTCTCAACCCGAGGAGCCTGGCAGTCACAAAAGGAGTGGAGAAGGGTCAAGCAGAGACCGAAATGAGCAGAGGAAAAAGGTGAGAAATTAGGCAAGGATCCAGTTGATCCAGGAGAAGAATTTTACATGTGAGTGACACCTCAACCATATTTCATTTGGCCTAGGGAATGAGGTTATCAGGATCATGGATGCACATGGGATGAGATTTTTGTTCGAGATAGTGGATGGGTACAAGTTGTCTCTATACAGAGAGTTTTACCAAACACTTAGGGTGGTTAAGGAGAATGAGGTCATGATTTTAAGGATGAACGTTAAGGGAAAGATGTTTGAGGTGACCCCTGTTGTCATTGCCACTCTCTTAGGGGATTATGAGAGACCACCTTCTTCCCCACTAGTCTATCCTCATAACATCACCCACGCCAAGACCATTGCTGAGTTTGTGGCTTTGATATATATTGATCCTAGTGAATTAAGGGGACAATCCACGTTGGGGGGTTGAAGCACTGGTAAGGACTTTTGAATAAAATCTTTCATTATAATCTTCTACCAAGGGGAGTAGAAAAGACACCGAATCTTGAAAAGTTAGCCCTTTTGGATGTTATCATGTCTGAAAAGATTGTTGACTTTGCTCATTTCATATGGGAGGTGATGAAAGATTTTGCTGACACTCAAAAACCCAAGGCCAATCTACCTTTCTCGAGTTCGATGACCCAGATGTGTACGCATTTTGAGGTCAAGGCGTACGCATTTTCCATGTTTGCTCTGCTCGAGGCTGGGGCAATTGCAAAGGTGAGCAGCAAGAAACGGAAAGCTATCAGGTAGGGGAGCAAGCTGCGACTTCAAGGCCAGACTCTGAGGATGTTAGGCCTTCATCTTCTGTGCCCTCCACTGATCCTGTTTTCCTGGGACCCTCCTCTTTGGGACCTCCTTCGTTAGTCCCATCCTCTTCTACATTAGAGCGCTCAGTATCCTAGCACCTCGATGCATTAGAGATGACAATGCATGGGATTGAGGTGGCTGTGCAGGGGATGTCTGCCATGATGACTTGACTCTTTCTTCATACGTTCATTGGGGAATCCTGGTGTGCCACCAAATTTAACCTCAACCTCCATCCCCTCAGCCTCCACAGTGGTTGAGGTGGGTGATGATGATGAAGACACTAAAGGGGAGGAGGGAGTGAATGATTTTGATAGAGGTGATGATGACGATGATGGAGACGGAGATGAGGATTACGGTTTATTGGTGTTAGAATTGTACGTAGCTAGGATGGAGTCATTGGCCTAGTGGAAGAGTCTCTAGGAATTTTAGGCCATTTTGCCTCTTTTTGATGTCTGACTCCATGTACTTCAACTTTGAAACACATTAACGCAATACCACAGTTTCTATTCCATCTTGTCCATGTTCATTTTGATAATTGCATTATGATTTTTGTATTTTGATTGTTTGGGTGAATTACTTGTTTAAATGGAATGTTGTATATTATTCTCTTGTTTTGAAAATAAACTTTGCTAGGGACTAGCAAAGCTCAAGTTGGAGGGGTGTGATTAACACAAAACATTGCACATTTAAAGTGTTGTTACATTCCTTTTGTTCTAGCTTTGGTGGTTAATAAGAGTGGATATGCATCGTTTTTGCTATTTATGGAATTTTGGTATGTTTGTAGATAAATGGTGATTAATGATGCTTGCTAAGCCTTCTCATGTTGTTTAAGATGAATAAGGGTGATGGGATGGCTTGACGATAGCTCAGGCTGTTAGGAAACCAAGAAACCAAGAAAAGAAGGGAAAATCTACCGGTAGGTTTTAGCTACTGGACCTTAACCTACCGCTAGACCTACCGGTAATTTAAGCCTACTGGAGTGAAACCTACTGGTAGCTTTCCATCGACCTACCGGTAGATTTTATTGATACAGCCCAGTTTCTGCATGTCAAACTCTGCCACTTTGGGGGTCCCACCAGACATTCTCTTACCTGCCCCTGACACTCCCAATACCATGGACATCCCTCTTGTAACTCTTAATTGACTTTTGGAGCTTTTATCATCAATGAGGAGAGAGGAGAGAGAAGATGATGGGTGTGGAGACAAGACTTGCACTTGCATGCACCAACCCATCCTTTTGCAACCCCTACGCATGGAGAACACATCACACAGCTAGGGCATCACTCCATGGACGTTTTTTTGGCTCTACACACACCATTATAGTGAGACACATTGTAATATAGTGAGGGGGAGTCTAGGAAGAAGATGAATAGTGTTAGAGAGAAGTTGAGATTTTTGTATTTTCTTCTATACATTGTCTTATAATTTCATGTAAGACCTTTCTAAGCTTTGTTTTAAGCCTGTAATGTCGTTTATGGCATGTTACTTTCAATTTCAATCTTTCATTCTAGCTTTCACTGTTAATGCTTTCAAGTTCTACCTTTTCAAGCTTTCATTTTGGGTATTAAATGCACTTTCATATAGTCTATGTTTTCTTGTAGTAACTTAGCTACAATCTTCATTTTCTTTATAATGTCTTCTCATTACATTTTTGTTTTACCTAGAAGCATCAGTAGTTAAGTCTTTAAGTTGGCTAATTCAAGGGAGACCTCGCTTTGGGTATGCCATTTTAACTTATCTTCTTTCCTCCGCTCAGTGTACGATAGTTCAGTTTGACTAGGTTGAGAGTGCATGTGGTTGTGAGTCTTTGATATCTCATAGGCCTGGGCACGAGTTATGCTTAGATCCTCGCCTCCATCTCATCCCTAGCTTTCCATAATCAATCGTACAGCTATGCACCATTGGAGGAATGTTTTGAGTTGACTTGGCATTCTCATTAGAGTGAACCCTACGAATTAGCCAACACTTGTTTCTCATTTCATTTTAAGCACAGCACAATGACAAACCAATACCAAACAACAAAAGATTTTACACTTTTAATTCACCAAAAATCACCTTCAATAGGATTCACATCCTTCCTTGGAATACCTCCTAGTAAAACACGACACGCAAAAGTCTTCTTGCGTTTGGGAAGCATTTTTGCTCTTCCACATTCCACATTTTCAGCATTCTATTTGCCCATTTCCTTGCCCTTTTTTTTGACATCATTCTAAGAGAGAGTGACATTCCCCACTTTTTACACATACACTAGACATACCTTAAGGGATGATGTTAGTAAGTTAGGAGCAACAAGGAAACCAACCAAGCAGCAGTAGGTGGAGGTCCAATACCTAAAACCTACGTTTATGGCCTACCAGTAGGTTTTCCCGTATTTGGCTGATTTCTTGGTTTCCTTACCTCCTCAGCTATCATCAAGCCATCCCTTCATCTTCATACATCTTAAACACTATGAGAGGGCTTAACAAGCATTCTTTATTACTTTTATTTGTAAACATACTGAAATTCCATTAATAGCACAAACAATGCATCTCCGTTCATTTTAACCACAAAAGCAAGCATAAAAGGGAAGTAAAAGCATTTGAAATATACAAGTTTTGTGTTAATCAGACCCCTCAACTTGAGCTTAGCTAGTCTCTAGCAATGTTTATTTTCAAAACAAAATAACAAGTATAACATTGCAACAATCCATTTCCACACTTCATCCATCAAACACTTAAAAAGTAAAAATCATATTGCAATTAACATAATGAATCTTGGCATAAATGGAAAAAAATTATGGTATTTCATTAATGTATTTCAAGATTGGAGTACATGGAGTCAAACATCAAAAAGAGATAAAATGGCCTACGACCTAAGGGTTCTTCTACAAGGCCAGCTACTCCACTCCTATGTATGTACAACCCAAAACAAATAGAAAAGACAGAAACTACAACACCCTATTCCTAATCTCCTTCTCCATCATCATCACCCTCATCAAAGTCATTCTCTCTCTTCTTCCTCATTGTCTTCATCATCATCATCTCCCACCTCAATCACTGTGGAGGCAAAAGGGTAGAGGGACAGAGGAAGGAGCTGGAGTTCTAGTAGCATGATGTGGTGGTGCACCTGGGATAGGCCTTCCTGGGAAGGTATGCAAGAATAGCTCCCTCGTCATCGCATAAATACCATGCACAGTCACCTCTAATGCATCGAGGCATTGGGATACTGAGTACTCAGGTGCAAAGGTTGATGGGACTGACAAAGATGGTCCTATAGGCGGTCCAAATGATGGCACAAAAGGTGGAGGTCCCGGAAGACAGACTTAATGCATGGTGTAGAAGATGAAGGCCCAGCAGCCTCAGACTCTAGCCTTGAAACCCTAGCTTGCTCCCCCTAGCTCATTGTCGTCCTCTTCATGCTACTGGCCTTGCCAATAGCCTCAGTCTCAGAGGGAGTGAGCTTGTCAAATGCATAGGCCTTGACTTTAAACTCCTTGCACATCCGAGTCACCAAATTCCTGAATGGTAGATTGCCCTTAGGCTTTTTGGCCTCGGTGAAGTCTATCATCACTTCCCACACGAAAATAGCAAAGTCCACTCTCTTTCCTGACATGACTATATCCAAAAGAGCCAACTTTTCAATGTTTGGCGTCTTTTCTGCACCCCTTGGAAGTAAGTTGTAATGAAGAAGTTTATTTAAAATTCCATAAGAGTGTTTTAACCCTCCAACCTGTACCTTCCCTATGAACTGGCTAGGGTCATCATACATCAAAGCTACAAACTCAGCGTAGTCTTAGCTTGGGTGATGGTATGAGGATAAACCAGCGTGGGGGAAGGCGGTCGCTCATAGTGTAGGAGAGTAGCAATAATAGCGGGGGTGACATTAAACGTCTTTCACCCGACGTTTGTCCTTAAGATCTCGACCTCATTCACCTCCACCAGCTTAGGCTTCTGATATAATTCCTAGCATAAAGATAGATTGAATCCATCCACTGGCTCAAACCAAAAGGTCATCACATGAGCCGCAATGAGCTGAGCAACCTTGTTTCTCGAGCCAAGAAAATTTTGGTCGAGGTGCCACTCGCATGTGACATTCTTTTCTTGGATCAACTAGTTCCTCACCTCATTTCTAGCCTTCTTCCTTTGTTCATTTTGGTATCCGCTTGATCCCTCTGCGCTCCTCTTGAGTTCACTAGGATCCTCGGGTTGAGAAGAGTTGGGTTCGGTTCGCTTGGTTTGGGCCATGCAAAGCAACAGTGCCCCCAAAGTCAAGAGTGTGAAAAGGATCAAGAGGAGACCCTCAATCGGGTCCATAGCCTTCCAGAGAACCATTACTTGATGAGCCATTTCAGAGATTTAGGAAGTTTTGCGCAAATGAAGGGAGAATAGGGCTTGAGAGAACTCGGCAAAGCTAGGGTTTCCCAAAGAGGATTTTTTTTCAGTTCTTCAGTAAAATCACGAAATTAATAATCCTATGGTTGGGGATTGAGAGATTTATGGAGCAAAAAAGTGTTTTAGCGGCCTAAAAGGTGGATTGAGAGTGAGAGTAGTGCAATAAGGTCTGTAATTTAGGGGGAAATGATAGGGTTCACCGAAAAAATTTGATTAAAAGCCCTAATTTTAGCATTCTAGGCGAAACCTACCGGTAGGTCAATGCAAACCTACCAGTAGGTTTCAATCCAGTGAGCAAAAAATGCCAGTAGGTTTGGCGGTAGGTACAAGACAGTAGCCAAAACCTATCGGTAGGGCCAACCTGTAGGTTTTTCCTTATTTTCAAAATACCCTAGCTGTCCAACACACCTCCACTTCTCTTCATTTCAAGACCTACCTTACACATTCTAACACTCTCTTTATGACATCTACTCCCTCCTAAACATGTGCTACCCTTGTAGACCATAACTTGAACCATCATGCCCAATTCATTACTGAAATTACATTGCGATTTAAAAATTTTATGCGTTCAACACACAAGGCATGGATTTCTACTTTAAAATACCAAAATGAACACCCAAAATGCAAATAACAAGGGCATTTTGAATTCATTCAAATATAAAAAACTTGAGCAATATTCCCCTATTCTGCAATCATGGAGCTGTTTAACACATTTCTCAGATGGTCGAACTAAGCACACATGAGCATCACTATAGCCTCAAATACTAGTCTAGAGTATGCACCTACACATTCATTCTCAAACTTGTGTGTGTGTGAATTGGACAAGTAATTTGAGCATTTACGCAACATAATTCACATTCGAATGGCTAGCCAAGTTCAACTTCAATGCAAAACTCACCAAAGGTCACTCTTCACAAAGAAATACACTATAGTTATCCTGGCATGCACTCCATGGGTACATGTGAGATAGAATCTTGTGTACAAAACAAAGTATGATCACATGTAATCTAAAAATGAAATTCATGTTTTGAAAATGAAGCGACTTTGGCATAATCTCATGAAAAGAATGTTAAGGCATTGGGTAGTAAAACTAACTCATCATTTTCTTTAAAATTATGCATCTCCCATGCTTCTCTAGATCATTTAGGGCTTCAACGATCATAATGGGGCCGTGGGATAAGATTGAGGTAAAAGAAACAAAGGACACAGGATACAAGTGTTCCGAGTGAAGGACACAGGTGTTCCGAGTGAAAGATTTTTTATTTCAAACACACCTCCCTTTTCATTGGGATTTCGTTCCATTCTTACACCTTCACCACATTCTTTATTTTTTTTTCTTTTTTTTTAACATTTTCCTTTTCGTTTGATCATTCTTTTATCTTCTCACCCATTTTTCCTCATTTTCTTGGATTTCCATTATTTTTTCTAATGAACTCTTTGAGTTTCACTTTCATCCATCCCTTTTGTTGAAATAATTTCCACACCACACTTTCTTTTCTTTCATGATTACTCATGTTCAACTCTAGTAACAACCAAGGTAAGGAAGATATTTATCTTTTTCATTGGCTTGGTAAAAAATGTATGGCATAACGAATTTCTATTTGGCTCAATCACGACACTAGGGATAATATTTTTCACAAGAAAAAGGTTAACGCTTGAAATATTCAAAGATGGCCTAAGATCACTTCTAGATACGCAAGGGAGGGCATTGTACATATCAAGAAAAAACCAGTCTACTACCAAAAGCACTTAGCCAAGACAAACATAATGAGATTATTGAACAGATTTGACATTGAAAAATTGTTTCTTGAGTAAATGTAAGATCCATCCAAAAAGGATTGACAATAAAGCTCTCACGGGTCCTTACTCATCTCCACTATTTATGTCAAGCCTAAAATATGAATTCAATCTATAAATTGCTAAAATTACATATTCAAGAAACACATATAGTTGAGTTCAAAATTAGACATATATGTGATACTCACGCATAGGATTAACTTCAATAATATGCTTATGTGCTCAAAGTTCAAAACAAAGATCAACATGTCATCAAACCCATAACACTCAAAATAAGGGAATACATATCAACATTCAGATATTTTTCACAAAAATTTTCAATTTTTTTTCACATATTTTGCACTAATGAAAACAAAAATATGTATGATATTTGAAAGGTGAATTTTCCACCCCAAAAATTTGTATTATCCACAAAGACTTCCACAAACATTGGTGTATCATCTAAATAGTGCACTTCACCCCCTAACTTGATTCAACCATTGTCCTCAATGCAACAAAAAGAGATATGGTATGCAATGAAGGACTATAAAAATATGAGTAGGGTTAGAAAACACCTCACATTTGAGCTTTTGACAAAATACCAACATCTGCAACTAGGAAAAACAAAATTATAGAACACAAGAAAGTAAGTAACATGAAATAAAAGTAAAGTAAGTAAATAAAAATAACTATACACTAAAAAACATAAGAACTGGTTACTCATCCATGAAGTCCGGATACACCGTATCCGTCAAATCCTCCTCCACTCCTTGTCCATCAAAACCCTCAAAGAATGCCTTGAGTCTTTGACCATTGAACTTGAATGTCTTTCCATCCACAGGGTTCCTGACATCCACAGGTCAATTGGGGAAGGCCACCTTGACAAGATACGGGCCATCCCATCCCTGAAAAATAAAGAGACGAGAATTGTATAAGTGCACTTTTTGGCCAGGCTCAAATGACTTCCGTACAATGATTTGCCATGAAAGATCTTAGCCCGCTCTATTGAAATTTTAGAGCTCTCATAGGCGTCTCTTTGAAGCTCTTCCAATTCATTCAGTTCTAGTCCTCTATGTTCTCTGGCCATCCTCAGATCGAAATTCAAAGTCTTTATGGCCCAATAGGCCTTGTATTCCATCTCAACTGGCAAATGACATGCCTTTTCGTAGATGAGCCAATAGGGAGACATGCCTAAGATAGTCTTGTAGGCGGTGTGGTAAGCCCATAGGGCATTAATCTGTCTGCCTGACCAATATTTCCTATTTGGTTTAACCGTCTTCTCTAAGACATTCTTGATCTCCCTATTGGCCAAATCGGCTTGACCATTGGTTTGTGGGTGGTATGTGGTGGATACCTTATGTGTGACACCATATTTGTGCATCAAAGACACAATTTTTTGTTGCAGAAATGTGATTCACCGTCACTTATCATTGCACGATGCATCCCAAACCTCGAAAAGATATTCTCTTTCATGAATTTGACCATGAACCGTTGATCGTTAATCTTGGTTGGGATAGCCTCCACATATTTTGACAGATAATCCATAGCCAATAGAATGTATAGATAGCCAAATGACATAGGGAAGGGACCCATGAAGTTGATGTCCCAACAATCAAATATTTTTATAACGAGTACTGGGAGAGGGGCATCATGTTTCTTCGAGTCACACTACCCAAAATGTTGGCATCAATCACACTTTTTATGGAGTGACATACAGTACTTTATCATAGAGGGCTAGAAAAAACCTGACTGTAAGATTTTTGCCGAAGTTTTTTTCGTAGAGAAATGACCATTGGATGCCTCTGAATAGGAGAATGCAAGAACATCCTTCTCTTTGTTCTCTAGTATGCATCTCCACGTGACTTGGTCAGGGTAGAACTTGAATATGTATGAGTTGTCAAAGTAGAAGTACTTCACATCTGCCACAAATCTCCTTCGATCCTCCGGGCTCCACTATAGTGGTATTTGTCCTATTGCAAGATAATTACATATATCAGCTTACCAAGGACACACAGAATGAATTGAAAGTAAATGTTCGTCAGGGAAGAAAATAGGGATAGGA
The DNA here is from genome assembly GCA_023539305.1 of Ilex asprella. Classification (NCBI taxonomy): domain Eukaryota; kingdom Viridiplantae; phylum Streptophyta; class Magnoliopsida; order Aquifoliales; family Aquifoliaceae; genus Ilex; species Ilex asprella. The sequence continues at coordinate 27,635,464 of CM042193.1, read as the reverse complement.
ATGTGCTCATCGGCCTCGTGCACCACTAGTCATGATAAATGATCCACCACCACGTTCTCCATTCCTTTTTTATCTTTGATTGTTAGATTGAACTCTTGGAGTAGGAGGATCCACCTGATAAGTCTCGGTTTAGCGTCTTGCTTAGACAACAAATACTTCAAAGCACAATGGTCAGTATAGACCATTATCGGTGAACCAATGATGTAATAACGGAATTTATCTAATGCAAATACTATCGTTAGCAGCTCTTTTTCTGTAGTAGTGTAATTCATTTGGGCTTCATTGAGCATTTTCCTAGTGTAGTATATTACATAAGGTTTGTTCTCCTCCCTTTGACCCAACATTGCATCGACCGTGAAATCACTCGCATCGCACAAAAGCTCAAAAGGTAAATCCCACTTCAGTGGTTACATAATTGGAGGTGTGATAATCATACTTTTGAGTTTTGTAAAAGATGCCTCATAACTAACTGACCACTCGAATGGGACATCCTTAGACAATAAATTGGTCAGAGGTTAGGCGAATGCACTAAAATTTTAAAGAATTGACGGTAAAAACCCGCATGGCCCAGAAACGACCTATTATCCTTGACGACTCTTAGTGTAGAGAGGTTGGAGATGGCCTCCACCTTTACTTTGTCAACTTTGATACCCTTTTACAAAACTATGCACCTAAGAATAATTCCTTGTGTCACCATGAAATGACACTTCTCCCAATTCAAGACTAAACTCTTCTCTTTGCATCTCTCAAGAAATTTTTTCAAATTCTCCAAGCATCCACTGGAAGAATCCTCGAAGACAGAGAATTCATCCATAAACACCTCCACTATCTTTTTCACTATGTCACTAACGATTCCCATCATGTAACGTTGAAAGGTTCCAGGGGCATTACATAACCCAAAAGGCATGCGACGATAAGCAAAAGTACTGTAGGGACAAGTGAAAGTGGTATTCTCTTGATCTTCCAATGCAATCTCAATTTGATTATACTCGGAGTATCCATCTAAAAAGCAAAAGAATAGATGCCCTACTACTTGTTCTAACACTTGGTCGAGGAATGGAAGTAGGAAGTGGTCTTTCCTTATGCAATAGTTGAGCTTGCGGTAATTGATGCACACTCCATCCGGTGATCACCCTTGTTGGAATAAGCTCATTATCCTCATTTTCTATCACGGTGACTCTTGACTTCTTTGGTATTACTTGTGTGTGGATAACCCACTTACTATCAGCAATTGAAAAAATGATGCCCACGTCAAGTATTTTTAGCACCTTATCCCTCACCACCTCTTTTATAATTAGATTCAATCGTCTTTGTGGTTGTCAAGACCACTTGGAGTCCTCTTCAAGGTAAATGTGGTGTGTACAAATGATTGGGCTTATCCCCTTAATGTCGGTAATTGCCCAATCAATCGCCCCTTTATCCCTCCTCAAAACTTTCGAAAGCTCTTCTTCTAGCTTTACATCCAAGGTTGAGCTAATCACCACTGAAAAGGTCTCATTATCCCCAAGTAATTCATACTTCAAATGAGATGCTAGTGGCTTCAATTCCAAATTGGGCTTTTCCTCATTTGATGGGAAAAATCTTCTTTTCTTGGTGTGGGAGATTCTCAAATGTAGGGGTCTATTTTTTTACCCCTTTCAAACTCTCCAATTCCCTTGGCACATCAACTTCCTCCAGAAAAACATTCTCCTCTTCTTTCAATTTAGTATGCCCAAAAGTTCCAAATGTTCTTCTGCCAAGTGATTGGTTAGAAATATCTTACCTCAACTAACCCCTAATTACTCTCCCTCAAATGATGCAATGTATGGCCGAGGGAGAAAGATTTCTTCCCCTAGGGATAGTGTCAAAAGAAAGGGCAATGAGACAAGGGAAATGGAATGATGTAAAATGGGATGTGTGTGCACAAAACTGCTCCCCAATCGCAAGGAGTCTTTCGTGGTCGGTGTTTAACTTGGAAGAGTATTCCAAGGTCGTCTCCTCAGGGAAGGAAAGGGAGTTTTGTGAAAGTGATTTTGCAAAAGTGAAAAGAAAGTGTAAAATCTTGTATTTGTGTTTTGTGGTTGGTTTGTAAATGAAAATGCAAATAAAGAAAGTGTTGGCTAATCCAAAGGGTTCATTCCAATGGGAATACCAAATCAACTCAAAGTCTTCCTCCGATTGAGCATGAATGAACGATTGATTCAGGGGAAGCTAGGGACGAGATTGGTGAGTATCTAAGCATAACCCATGACTAGGCCTACGGGATATCAAAGGCTCACCAACTCATCCACTCTCAACCCCGTCAAACCGAACCATTTGACTCAAAAGGGAGGAATGAAGAAGAGTTGAAATGAAATCCCCAAGAGGAGGTCTTCCCTTGGATTACCCAACTTAAATCTTGCTACTCATGCTAAAATGAAAGACAAGCATAATATAAAAGGACATAATGAAGAAATGTAGCATGGAACTTAACTAAATGCAAGAAAACATAAGCTAAGAAGACAAATATTCAATACCCATTTTAAGCTAAGAAATGAAGAAAACATGGAAGCAACAATGGTGAAAGTTAAAGTAAAGGATTAAACTTGAAATAGACTTGAAGTAAATGACATTAAGGTAATAAAATGAAGATTACAAGAGTATGAAAGCTTAGTACAACAACAACAAGTGAAATGGGAGAAGAAAATGTAAAAATGAAATTACTATTCATCATCTTCAACCTTGGAACTATCTCTCTATATCTACTCCTAAGCTTAGGTAGCCAACCTTTGAAAATTTGTGTGTTGCTGAATATAATGGAGTGTATGCCTTCAATATTCGTGCATGGTGGTCCCCAAGGTGTAAGAGCAGGCCTTCCCAAGAGAGGGGCTGATTTGATTGAGTCTTGAATGCTAGGACAAGCTTAGCCATCCTCCCCATTTGCCTTGCTCTTCTCTCCCATGCCTCATTAATGCCAAGCCTCCAAAGTCATCCAATAGGGTGTAGGAGGCATGTGGTTGTGTAAGAAAATGTTGGGGAGCAAGTGGGAGAAGAGTAGGTGGGACCCCCAAGCCACAAAGTTGAGTTGCAGGCGATTCTGGGCCGTTTCGGGCATGTCTACCGGTAGAGGGCACTCCAGTAGCTTTACCCTACCGGTAGGGTCTACCGGTAGAGTTTCTGCTGTGGACCACCTTCGGTAGAAATGGCATAACTCTTGATCTAACCGTTGGATTGAGCTGAATTTTTGACACGATAAAGAAGACATCCAGATATACAACTTTTATGTTTTGAATGTTATCATATTCTTAGCGGATCATGGTCAAAATGGAGGAAAATCGAGGCTCTGCTACACAGTGGCGTGGCTGCTGGCGCTTTTGTTCCCAAACACCAACACCTCCTTGATTTCTTCACTTTTAAGCCTCCAATTCTTCATGTATTGTGTCCATGCCATTACCACACATCCAACATAGTTGCAAGGTCCTAAAATCCAACATTTAAGCTATCAAAACATGCAACATCGAGAATTCAACATTATTCATAAAATA
>CM042193.1:27563759-27631561 GCA_023539305.1 Ilex asprella | reverse complement strand
CTAAGTAATTAAATGCAAAAGTTGAGTTATAATGAATGTAATGAGGCAATGACATGTGCAATATTATGTGCTCATCACACCCCCAAATTATGCTTTGCTAGTCCCTAGAAAACAAAATGTAAAAGCAAGAAGACAAAAATAAACTTATACTAATTCCGATATTGCATTTAGCACATGCAACAAGCCTTTAAACCCCTAGGTGATCCCTTGTGGACGAGTTTTGTCACGTGAAGGTTTCCATTGAAGACACCTACAAACTTCTTTCCCTAGTATCTAATATTCAAAATATATTCCCTTATCCTAACTAGCAATGGGATTTCAAAAACAACTTGATCCGAACACCCAAACCAATCACACATGAGACATATCATAGCCGTAAATGCTATTCTAGAGTATCCACGTACACATTCATTTTCAAACTCGTGTGTGTGTGAAATGAATATGTAATTTAAGCATTTACACAATAGAGTTCACATTCACTTTGGCTATCCAAATTAAGCTTTGATGCAAAAGCTCACCAAGGGTGTCTCTCACAATTGAATCACTCAATGATTATCATGGCATGCACTCCATGTGTATATGTGAGATGGAATCTTGTACACAAAATAAAGTAAGCTCACATATAATCCAAAAATGAAGTATGCATAGAAATGAAACAACCTTGGCATAATCTCATGAAAGGAATGTTAGGGCATTAGATAGCAAAATCAACCTTCTCTTGTTCTTTTAAAAGTATGCATTTTCATGCTTCTCTAGATCATTTAGGACTTTCAAGGGTTATAATGGGGCCTTGGGGTGATATCTAGGTAAAAGAAATGAAAGATATAGGGTAACAATGAGAGTTGTTCCGAGTGAGAGACTTTTAATCATGGACAAACACTTCCCTTTTAATGGGATTTTGATTTTCACAACATCACAACACCCTTTATTTCTTTTCTTTCTTTTCCACCTTTTTTTTTCTTTTTTCTATGATCTTTTTTTTTCTTTCACCCCTTTCTCTTTCTTTTCTTGAGTTTTCATTCTTTTCCATTCAACTCTTTTGAGTTTCAACATCATTCATCCATTTTACTTGAGTTTCAACCATACTTCCTTCTCTTTTATGATCTCTCATACTCAGCACTAGGAACAACCAAGGTGAGGTAGATATTTGTCATTTTCATTGGCTTGATTAAATATATGGCATAGAAACGAGTTTTTCATTTAAGGCTCAATCATGGCACTAGGGATAAATTTTTCAAAAAAATGGCTAAGGCTCAAAGCATCAAAGATGGCCTAAGATCATTTCTAAATAGGCATGGGAGAGCATTGTACAATCAAGACAAAGTCAATCAACTACCCAAAAGCACCTAACCAAAACAAACATAAAGAGATTATTGAACAAATTTGGAATTTGAAAAATTGTTCCTTGAGTAAATGTAAGTTCCCTCCAAATAAGAATTGGCATTAAAGCTCACAAGGGTTTTTACTCATCTCCACTATTCATGTCAAGCAATCAAATGTGAACTCAATCCGTAAATTGTCCAAATTACACATTCAAGGTGCGCAATGGTTGAGTTTGAAAGAAAACACATATGTGATACTCTTGGCAATAGGATAAACTTCTATAATGTGCTCATGTATTCAAAGTTCAAAATAAAGATCAAGTAATCACAAATCCCATAACTATTAGGATAGGGGAATATAGTTCAATATTGGAACCAAAATTTTCAAAATTTTCACATTTTTCATTATTGTATACAAAAAGTGGTGGAACATGTGAATGATGCACCTCACCCCCCAACTTAAACCATGCATTGTCCTCAATGCACAAAGAGTCATGCAATGAAAACAATGAAGGTAAAATGAGAAATGGGATACCCTTTTTTTTTATAAACATAAAAGAGAAAATGAAACACCCAAAGCTTGTTTACACTCCCCAACTTAGACTAGAACATGATACCCAATAAGATTTTCTACAATGATGCTCAAGTGAAATGAGTCCAAATTTGAGAGAAATAAACAAACTTCATGTTAAAATATACACTACAAAGTTATGAAAATAAAAATATAACAATAAAAGAAATCTAACTACTATGTACATGGAAACAAAACAACAAGGGCTCATGTCAATCCGGCTTCAATTCGGATATGACCTTGCGCCCATGAATTTTTTTGATTTTAAAATTTTTTTGTTGTATAAATGCCTTTTCTAACCCATCTAGCCAACAATACAAGGGATAATTATTAAAATGTCTCAACCAAACCCAGATGTATGTGAGTTTATGCAATGCAACAAATAGAAAATACGATTTCTCATTAAAAACACTTGACTCCATTTCAATGCCCTCCCCAAGTTAAGAAACGTGAATCTCAACACCACTCAAAGATGGCAAAATGACCTTGGGCACATTAGCCTCATGTGGGATGATAACTTTATTAAAATTTTCACAATCAAGAGTGGTGGGAGATTCAACATCCATATACATTTCATTGGGGGGATCACACTCAATACATGGACTATGCTCAAAATATTGTTCATCATGCATAATTATAGCATTGGTCAATGTATTAAGTTGATCTCCAATTTTAGAAATTTTTTGGGCTACTTGGGCATTGAATTCCATTTGGTATTGCATAAACTCATAAAAAGTATTTTCCAATGCTTGTTCGGTTGAGTCCTCATATGTTGGATAGTGAGAGAATTCATTTGGTGGTGTGAGATTGGATGGAAAATTATACGGTTCATTCTCCCAACCATAACTCAGATAACTCGGTGAAACATAATGGTTGGGGTAAGAGTTTTCGCATGCAAAGTCTTGAACCGGATAATTTACTTGGCACATACAAGAGGTGAGCCCATAGTCATCACAAATCTCACACACATTTTCATAATATGGAGAATTATATACATTTTCATAAAAATTATAATACATAACACAAAACAAACTAAAATAGAATATTTACAAGTTAGACGACATACCTTGGTCCGTGATGAAAATCACGAGACTTACCTTATGTGTAACACCCCGTATTTTCTTTTATATATTTGTATAGATATATATAGTAAAATATTTTTGTGAATGTGTGGATATGTATAATGAGGTAAGGATAAACCATATAGATTTTAATAATAGGATAAATACTAGAGACGCATATTGATTGGAAAGTTTGAGTTTCAAAGACGTTGAAACATGGAAATGGGGATTATATGAATTTCTAAATACTTTTAGGTCAAAATAAGGTGTCCATTGAATCCGGAAGGTCGAACAACCTTGGGAAAGGTAATATGAGATGTATTAGAGGTTAGAAAGCATTCTTGAGTTAAAATCCACTTAAGAGTAAATTTGGATAAAAATTATCTTAGACACCTTCTAGTATTTTTCCCATAACTTTTTATCCTTATATCCAATGGATCTCAAACATTTACAGTAGATAGTAGACATCAAGGGCTACAAAAGTGTCTCTAATAAAAATTTTCCAATTCGACCTCTAAAGGGGTCAAAACTGCACTGGAAGTCGAGGCAGTCAAATGGTACCGGTACCCCGAAACCAGTAGCTAAACGGTACCGGTACCTAGTACCAGTACCACTTCCCTGGAGCCTTCCGAACAGTTAAAAAGTCGAGATTTTGGGTTTTAAAACCCCATTCCAAGCCCTATTTGCCCCATTCTTCTTCTCATTCTCACCACAAACATCCTAGAGCCCTAGGAGGAGATAAAGAAAGGGAAAAATACCAAGATCAAGATAGCTTCACACCTTATAGAAATCAAAACCGAAATTTCTCAAGAACACCATTCTTCTCCTCTCCTCTTTTACCCTTTTACTACACCTTTACCCACATCTCTTGGAACCCTAAGAGAAGACAAGAAGGAGATCTTTGTAGCTTGGGTTAGCTTAAAACTCTTGGATTCAAGGTAGGGGATTTCTTCTCTTTCTCTTACATTGAGGCTAGGTTTACTTATATGTATTCTTTACACTCTAAATTTTATATGTATGCTATAAATCGTTGATTCTTGATATCCTCATGAATATTAACATGCTTTAAACAATATAAGTGGTGGGCCAACCATTAAACCCTAGTTTCCAAGAGAGATGAACTTTCTTTTCTAAATTTTGATTTACCCTTGATTTCAAAACCTTAGTGTTTCATATTGAAAAATAAAATGATGTTGTTGTGATCTCTTGTATTTTACATACTTAGTTATTGAAATTGTTACATGATAAATTTGAGAATTTTACTTATAAATTAGAGACTCTTGAAATTGTTGGGCATTTGAGAATATTTTGGCTAACGTATGGCTTGGGTTGTGATTTGGATAAACCTTGAGGGTGAGTGGTTCCTTATAAGGATGCTCATGCCAAGAGAGGACAATTTGTAATATTATCAAGAGGTTCCTTATAAGGATGCTTGAATAACTCAAACCTTGAGGGTGAGAGGTTCCTTATAAGGATGCTCATGCCAAGAGAGGACAATTTGTAACATTATCAAGAGGTTCCTTGTAAGGATGCTTGAAATAACTCAAATCTTGAGGGTGAGAGGTTCCTTGTAAGGATGCTCATTCCTAAGAGAACAATAGTATATCATGTGTTGGAAAAATAATGATATTTTGAAATGGATGATTATGGGAATTGGTTGTTATGGTATATTTCTATTAGTATTGTTATTTAAACTTGAGATCCGTTGTTAAATGTCCTTGTTTTACTTCAAATATTATGTATGCTATTTGTGAAATGAGACCACCCCTTTTATATGTTTTACAAACCTTGTTTGAGTTTGGGAAGATTTTGCTACAGAGCTTCGTGCTCATCCCCTACAATTACATTTTTCAGATTTAGTGCTAGAGGAGGATCTCGGCATCGACGAGCCGGGACATTGGGAGGCTCCACTCGAGGGGAACCTAGATCCCGAGGTGGATATTTAGATCCGTGGTTTCTTTTGAACTAGACTAGAAAATTCTTTTGAACATTGTGTAGTCTAGTTTCTTTTGTAATTTTCGCTGCGCTATAATTGTAAACTTTTCATTGGAAATGTAAAGGCCAATGATTGGCATATTCTTTTGGGGATATTGATGTACATGTTATGAATTATTGTTATGAAGACTTATTTATTAATGGTTTATCTTAGTGCTCTCATGGTATGAATGGTTATTGAATGTAATGCCGTCCAGGGTATATTTTGAGGTGTTACATTATGCCGTTCCAAAATCACCATCGAACTCAACGCTTAGCCTTCCCCGGCAACGGCGCCAAAATGATTGGTTGGAAATACCTTACCTCAACTAACCCCTTATTACTCTCCCTCAAATGATGCAATGTATGGCCGAGGGAGAAAGATTTCTTCCCCTAGGGATAGTGTCAAAAGAAAGGGCAATGAGACAAGGGAAATGGAATGATGTAAAATGGGAAGTGTGTGCACAAAAGTGCTCCCCAATTGCAAGGAGTCTTTCGTGGTCGGTGTTTAACTTGGAAGAGTATTCCAAGGTCGTCTCCTCAGGGAAGGAAAGGGAGTTTTGTGAAAGGGATTTTGCAAAAGTGAAAAGAAAGTGTAAAATCTTGTATTTGTGTTTTGTGGTTGGTTTGTAAATGAAAATGCAAATAAAGAAAGTGTTGGCTAATCCAAAGGGTTCATTCCAATGGGAATACCAAATCAACTCAAAGTCTTCCTCCGATTGAGCATGAATGAACGATTGATTCAGGGGAAGCTAGGGACGAGATTGGTGAGTATCTAAGCATAACCCATGACTAGGCCTACGGGATATCAAAGGCTCACCAACTCATCCACTCTCAACCCCGTCAAACCGAACCATTTGACTCAAAAGGGAGGAATGAAGAAGAGTTGAAATGAAATCCCTAAGAGGAGGTCTTCCCTTGGATTACCCAACTTAAATCTTGCTACTCATGCTAAAATGAAAGACAAGCATAATATAAAAGGACATAATGAAGAAATGTAGCATGGAACTTAACTAAATGCAAGAAAACATAAGCTAAGAAGACAAATATTCAATACCCATTTTAAGCTAAGAAATGAAGAAAACATGGAAGCAACAATGGTGAAAGTTAAATTAAAGGATTAAACTTTAAAAAGACTTGAAGTAAATGACATTAAGGTAATAAAATGAAGATTACAAGAGTATGAAAGCTTACTACAACAACAACAAGTGAAATGGGAGAAGAAAATGTAAAAATGAAATTACTATTCATCATCTTCTACCTTGGAACTATCTCTCTATATCAACTCCTAAGCTTAGGTAGCCAACCTTTGAAAGTTTGTGTGTTGCTGAATATAATGGAGTGTATGCCTTCAATTTTCGTGCATGGTGGTCCCCAAGGTGTAAGAGCAGGCCTTCCCAAGAGAGGGGCTGATTTGATTGAGTCTTGAATGCTAGGACAAGCTTAGCCATCCTCCCCATTTGCCTTGCTCTTCTCTCCCATGCCTCATTAATGCCAAGCCTCCAAAGTCATCCAATAGGGTGTAGGAGGCATGTGGTTGTGTAAGAAAATGTTGGGGAGCAAGTGGGAGAAGAGTAGGTGGGACCTCCAAGCCGCAAAGTTGAGTTGCAGGCGATTCTGGGCTGTTTCGGGCATGTCTACCGGTAGAGGGCACTCCAGTAGCTTTACCCTACCGGTAGGGTCTACCGGTAGAGTTTCTGCTGTGGACCACCTTCGGTAGAAATGGCATAACTCTTGATCTAACCGTTGTATTGAGTTGAAATTTGGACACCATACAGAAGACATCCAGATATACAACGTTTATGTTTTGAATGTTTTCAGATTCTGATCAGATCATGGTCAAAATGGAGGAAAACCGAGGCTCTGCTACACAGTGGCGTGGCTGCTGGCGCTTTTGTTCCCAAACACCAACACCTCCTTGATTTCTTCACTTTTAAGCCTCCAATTCTTCATGTATTGTGTCCATGCCATTACCACAAATCCAACATAGTTGCAAGGTCCTAAAATCCAACATTTAAGCTATCAAAATATGCAACATCGAGAATTCAACATTATTCATAAAATAGGCTAACACTAAGTAATTAAATGCAAAAGTTGAGTTATAATGAATGTAATGAGGCCATGACATGTGCAATATTATGTGCTCATCACCAAGGTGTTGATCCTATTGACTTCATGCACCTCCTCATCATCCCCTGGTTGCTTGGAAAAGTTGAACACGTTGAGATCAATAGTCATGTTCCCCAATGCAAGCTTCATGAGACCGTTCCTGTAATTAATCACGGCATTAGATGTGGTAAGGAAAGGTCTACCAAGTATTACAGGGATTTGGGAGCTAAGATTTACAACCGTGTGAGTGTCAAACACAATAAAATCAATAAAAAGTAAAATTTATCAACTTACACTAAAAAATCCCTAACTACTTCCCTCAATGTTTGAACACTATGGTCCACCAGTTGAAGCATAATTGGCATAAGCTTTAATTCCTCAAGCTGTAGTTGTTGGTACATTGAGTTTGGAAGGAGGTTCACACTAGCACCCAAATCAAGTTGTGCTTGCTCCACTCGGTAATTCCCAATTTTCATGGCAATGGTTGGGCAGCTGGGGTGTTTAAACTTTGGAGGAGTGCTTGTCCTCCAAATCGAGCTCACTTGCTCAATGAGGAATGCTTTCTTGTGAACATCGAGCCTCCTCTTCACCGTACATAACTCTTTCAAGATCATTGCATAAGATGGAATTTGCTTTATCACGTCGAGGAGTGGAATGTTGATTTTCACCTGCTTGAACATTTCAATTATATCAGAATAATTAGCCACCTTGAGAAGTGGCTTCAAACAATTAGTAAAGGAAGCAGGCATGGGAGAAACAAGAACACTTTCATCAACCAATTTCTCTTTCTCACCTATCCCATCACTCACGTCACCCCCTCGGTGTCACCTTTGGTCTCTTTTTTTATTGGCAATGTTGCCACTATAAAGGGTGGTGACACTATAAAGGGTGGTGCCACTATAAAGGGTGTCAACTCAGGTGAGACCTTTGGCACAATGGTCTTATCAATTTTCTTGCCACTATAAAGGGTGGTGACCGCCTTGAGTTACTCACAACTCTCTCTTAAGGGCTCCGATGACTCAATGACAAGTTAACCTCTAGGGTTTTCTTGGGGTTGAGCAAAATTTTTTTCTTTCTCTTGTTGGGTTGCCCCATAGAGTTTTTCAACTTAATAAGTTGGGTCCTAATGTCATTAAAAGCTGTGGCATTTTTGTTGTTGATGGCAGTTTGGCTTTGAATGAAATTATGAACCACATCCTACAAACTTCTCTTGCGGGGAGGTTCATAGGTGGGAGGATTGGATGGTCCTTGGGAAAAACCTTGTGGAGGTGGAGTTGGTGAAAAATTCTGTGGTGGTGGGTTTGATGAATATCCTTGTAGATTGGATTAGGGGTATTTGGGAGCTAGATGCTTGCCCTTGACCTTGGTAGTGACCTTGCTTATGAGGAACGAGAAGTGGGAATGCATTAGAAGCATGAGGAATGGGCTTCTCATTTCTCCAATTAAAATTAAGGTGATTGCACCATCCCGGATTATAAGTGTTTGAGTGTAGAGAGAATGGTTGCATCATTTGGTTAAAGGCATTGACTTGCTAGTGAGACACTTCCTTAAGCGGTGGAATAATAGGGCGCTCCGATGTCGAATGATCCATACTTTAACAGATTGAGCAAAACTCCTTGACCTTTGAAACATTGGACACCTCGTGTCTCCTATTGACCTCAAGACTCTTGATCTTTCTTAACAATTTAGCAATTTTGGAAAACAAGTCTTCCTGGTCTCTCAAATCATAAATCCCTCCCCCGTGAGTTTGACTACTTCCTTGAGGAGAAGACCTTGGTACATTTGTGAGATCTATAATGTCCCATGATTTTGCATTATGTGCCAATGTATCAATGTAATCTAATGCCTCATCGGGGTCTTTGTTTAAAAGCTCGCCATTGCACATAATGTCAATGAATTGTCTATGGCTCAGTCTGATTCCTTCATATAAGAAACTTACCAATTTCCAAGATTTAAAGCGATGATGTGGTTTGGATTGAAGCAACTCCTTATAACAGTTCCATCAATAATAGAATTGCTCATTGGTCTTCTCTGGAAATTTTTGAATTTCTTTTATTCAAAGTGGTGGTTGTATGAAATGGAAAAAAAATTGTTTAAAAACTCGAAGAGAATTTGGTTCCAAGATGTTATGGATCAAGGTCTCAAGGAATTAAGCCATGTTTTTGCCTTATCTCTCAGGGAAAAAGGGAACAATTTTAGCCTAGCTATGTCTTCCATACCATGATTGGTGAGGAAGGTTACAACTATTTCCTCGAAATCCCTTATGTGCAAATAGGGGTTCTCCTTTTCAATTTCGTGGAACGTGGAAGTAGTTGAAACATCCCTGCCTTAGCTAGGAAGAGGTGAGCTTGAACCAGAAGGAGGATCCATGAGGGTGTGGTACTTTGTGTGGGTTGAAGGAACTCCCTCATTGACCTCGCTGGAGGCTCAATGTGGATGTTATTCCCTTCATTCATGGGAGGGGCAAAGTGTATTCTTGGGTTTGGAGCTCTAGGTTTTTGGAATCCCCCACCCCTTTGCATATTTAGATTGGCACCTACATTTTCAAAATTATCACCTACATCCTCGGGTGGGTCTTGGTCAAGATTCATGTTGTGGCCTACGGGTTGTCTAACTAATCTGTTTTGTTTGTCCCGTTGCCACATACAACCACTATCTACAAGTAAAAATATAAACAACAAAAGTATGTACATAGATCGATGTACCTCAGCCCATGATGAACATCATGGGACTTACCTCCGTTGTCTGAAAATCATTTTCTCAATTCAATGCTGGCCTTTCGCGACATAGGTGATGAAAATGCTTGATCAAAGCCATTGTAGTTTCCCTATTCTCCACACATCACCCTCAATTTGTGTATGGTGTATGTGTAAAGGGGAGTGCCACTCTCCCTTAGAATGACGTCAAAAGAAAAGGCCACGGAATAATGGAGGAATGGAATGGGAATTAATGTGTGTGTGTGTACAAAAATGCTTCCTTACCGCAAGAAGACTTTTGTATGTCGTGTTTTACTTGGATTTGTGGTTAAATCTATAGAATTTTTAATTGATTCTTTTGGCATGTTGATTTGAGTAATTGACCTTTTTTTTTATTTAGTACTTTGGGTGTGAACCCTCTCTTTGGTTTCTTGGTTTTTTGTGGGCAATGGGTTGAATTTGTGTTTCTCTTGGATGGGGTCTGCTAATTTTTGTGACTATTTATAGACAATTTTTGGGTTTGGTGCTATAATTGTGATTTTTGTATCATTATTCTAGGATTTGATGCTCGCGTTATATTATTTTCTATTATTTCTTTGCATTGCTTTCAGCCTATTTACACCTTTGAAGAAGGTAAGAGCTTTGGTCAACCTCCACTTTTTTCAAAATTTTCCTTTGTTTTGTGTTCTTGATTGTGGTTTTATATAATAACTTGAATTTGATTAATTTGAGCTTTATGGTTTTGATCTATAATTTCACTTCTTTTAGGGAACACTTGGTGAACAAGAAACTATGGTAGTTTGTGAAATCACTAAAGGCTATAACAGTGATCACCAGAGACTATAACAATGAACGCTCAAGAGAAAAAGTGCAAGGTAGCACTATTCTATTCATAATAGCAAGTTGACACATGACTACACTTGATAACTACTAATGTTGTAGCATATTATGTGGGTGTAGGATTAAGCATTGTTAAATTACATATATTAGACCATAGTTTGATTTGGCTCTTAGTTTGGCAAACTCAAATATGGTCATATTTTAATGATGGTGGAACTAAATCACGATGCCTAAATGATAGTGTTTATTACTATTATGTTGTTGCAGTGACTGGTAAATGGTTGTAGCAAGGCACAATTGTGGTATGATGATGGGTCCGGTAAACTTTGGTATATGACTTGTGTGCATTTTTTCACATTATTATGAAATTCTATTTTTGGAGAAAACTTTGTTTAATTCTTTGCAAAAAATAGTAACTCGGGTTGATTGGCAATTTTTTTGGTTACGTAGTACCTTCAGCCATGGGCATTAGCTAGTTATTCTATAAAATAGTATACCATATCATTTTTTATTATGACAAAAAAATATATCTTTTTTTCTTCTTCCTTTTCTCTCTCAAACCTTAATAATAAATTTACTCTTTAACTTGGTATCAAAACAATTAGTTGTTAATTACATAAAATAACTCAAGGAGCAAATCACACAAGCCTTCAACTCTTATTGTGTACGCGTTAGAGATCTGTCGGAAGTGACTTCTTGCTGATGTCATTATGACGTCAGCACTTTCCAAGGCATTTTTTCATATTGAGGACAAGGATATTTTTTGTTTGATTTTTTGAAATCATTTGGATGGAATTTTCTATTTTTGATTTTTTTTTCAAAAATAGAGAGTTTTTTCAGAGCTGAAGATTTGGAGTTTATTCTTGCTATTGGAGGCTTTGATCTGTCATTGATAGCTCTGACTAGGGTTGGTTTAACATACCCATCCCTCTTGGAGTGTTGTTGATGCTGTTTTTTGGGATTTTTTGGCTGACGGGTACAGTTCTGGTGGTCATCCAGCGACAAATTCAGAAGTTTCCTTTACTTTTTGGTGCATTGTGATCCTCTTTGATTTTTATTGTTTAATTTCCTATTTTTTTCCTTAATTATTAGTGATGATACCCAGAATATGCTAAGGTTGAGCTCGATCAATCAGCTCAAAACATCCCAAATCGGATCATTTTGTTCATCACTAGGGGAGCTCAGGTCGGCACCTCTCATCCAGCAAGTGCACGAACAGTAAGGATGACAATTGGCTTCCACCCAAGTACCACCTAGAAAGTTTAACAGTCTCATGCTTGGGCAAGGAAATTGTAACTGCCTCAACGAAGTTCATGGCAATCACACATAAGGTGCAACCGTTATAAGGAAAAGGCAAGGATCACTCCAAAGATCAGGCGAGGCCTTGGAAGACTATAAATAGGAGGCATATCCCTCACAACAAGGCATGAAGCAATTGTAGCCTAAATAAATACTTTGTCTAATCTCTCTTCTTATATATATACACCCGAGGAACAAGAGACTCTGTTGAAAGTGGATTAGCCAAGCTTCCGAGCTGGTGAACCACTATAAATTCTTTGTGCATCATCCCTTTTCCTCCTGTTCAAATCTCAAGAGTGTCATTGTAGAAAATTCATGTCTTGTTTTCCACATCATTATTTCCTCCATTGATATATCCTATTTATCTAACTAGGAGCTCAGATTGAGTTACTTAGTGACCCACTAATCCCCAATCTCTGTTCTATCTTGCTACACACAACATTAGTTGGTGCCATCTGTGGGAATGATTGTTCCTATAAAAATTCTACTAACCATTTTCAGTAATTGATAGTTTCTACGAGCAATATGAGCAAAAATCAGATAAACCCCCTCCAATTGCTGAACCAACAAGAGGTTGCCACTAGAAGACAGTAGGAAAATCCTCATGATTTCTTACCTAATGTAGAGGTTGACTTACCAATGGTGGATCCTCCTCCGAACAACGAGTTTGAGACCCTTTGCCTAGCCAACCAATGCCTCCTTTTGCAAAATGAGTAGTTACTGAATCTCATCCAACATCCCCCAACGGCGCAACCATCCCAGAATGATCCCATATGTGGGAAACATCAACATCTCAATCCCCTAAGGGACATTACAGAGTAGGGTGAGCATAGTCAGATAGTTGGCAATGTCCATTATCGAATTCAAAAGAATGAGGATGAAGAGGAAGTATGTAATAACATGTAATAACCTGAGTTTCGGTAATTAGAAATTGTTGGGTGTGTGCAGTTAAAGGTTCGGAGTACCAATAGATGGACTATAAATTAGTGACTCTAGTGCGGTGCATAGATGTTCTGGAGATGGTTACGAGGTCTACTAGGTGTAGGAATGTGGTTGGTGAAAAATAAATGAGTCTGGAAGCACAAATGGATGAAGTAGAATTAGTGTATATCGGTGAATTAGGAATGCGGGAATTGCATTAGCGGATCAAATTGGAGATTAATTCGACGTCCAAAAATTTAACTGATAATTTTATAGTGCCGAATTTAATATATATGTAATTGTAAAAAAATATATTATTTTTTATTCATTTTCAAAATTTGACAAAATTGGGAATTTACCAAAATGCCATTGAAGCTTCAAGGGTCTTCTACACATACAAGGTGGCTAATGGAGGCTTGGTAGGTTGCATGGAGGACTCCTAGTTGCTTGGGGAAACCTAAGTGAGCTGCTTGAGGGCGGATAAAATGGAGAAAAATATGTTGGGAAAAGAAAGAGGAGAAAGAGAAGTTTGAGAGAGAAAGTATAGACTTTAAAATTTTGGTTTCTTACAGAGACTACTTCAAACTCTAATAGGTATACTTACAGCCTACTAGGGATGTTAGGAACTCAGTTATTTATTTAGATTTTGATTTGGTTTAGTATTAATGCATGAATTTGTGCTTTAAAGTTCAGTGGGTTTTTGGATTTTGAAACTGTTTGAGATTTGAGCTTGATTTGGGTTAATTGTTTGGTATGGATGAGTTTGGGGGGGTCTTAAGGAGTTTTTTAGTGGTGGTGTAATGGTGACGTGAGGGTTTGAAGAAATAAAAATGTGATATTTGATAAAAACTTGTATAAGCTTTGAAAGGGGGAATTGGGTCTAGCTAATTTGGGGTCACGAAATCCCTTTTTGGCCTCGGAATTGGATTTAAAGATCGTTTTAGGGGTGAAACAGGTAATTACAGGTCTGCCCTTTTGTTTTAAAAAATAATTTTTGGCCAACTTTGACAAAAATTTGATGATGTTAGAATTCAATTCATAGGTTGGGTATGTGGATTTTGAAATCAAAAGAGATGGTGTACTATAGTGGCAGAACTAGGGGATCAAAGTGGGTGGTTGAGCAGAAACTTCTACACTTAGGGCAAAAGTCAAACAAACAAATGTAGAAGATGAAGTAGGGTGGAGGACACTAGTGGACTCGGATGAAAATTTTGGTCTCGCCGAACTCTGATCGACCTATGATTGGTTCCAGAAGCTCCATAATGTCCATACGAAGGTCCCGGTAAATTTTCAAGTCAATATGACGACTAAATCAAAATGAGGAGTAAAATGATTGTTTTGCTCTTCAGGGTCAACTTGACCCAGTTTTTGATTGATTTTGAGAATATAAATTTTATATTCATTCTTAGGTTGTTTAATTGAGTATGTGTATCAAATTTTATTGAAAAATAACATTGTTTAATTTTTGGTTATTTCAGATCAAAATACTGGGCAGGTAGGGTTTCTCAATTCCTAAACAAGCGATGCTTTTCCAACTTGTTTCTAAAGTATTCCATAATTTATTTATGATTCTTTAGCATGTTTTTAAATATCTGATTGGGTGTTTTGAATATTGACTTGGATCTGGACCCGGATGTAGGGTTTCTGAGTGTGATTTGCATTAATGTTTTGGAAATGATTGTTTTACTCGTATTGCTCGTATTGAATGAAACTCCGGGATCCTTTACACACAGGTCGTGTGGCAAAAGGGTTTACATTCCAGTTTGAGGTCGTAGAGGGCACTCATTGAGTCTGTAAATTTTTGGGTGGCCTTGTTGGTCTGCAGACTTAGGTACTGAACGTTGATTAGGGAACGTATCTTCCTGAGGGTGGAAGTCCCCCAAAAGGTTAGATCGTATGTTCGTATGGAACCTTAGTGGTCTATTAAGATGAATTGCCCACTAGTGTAGCATTGTAGTTGAATTTTGAACTCTCTCTTTTACAGTATTTAACTATTATAGTTTCACATGAAATGGCATTTTTACTGACATATATTTATCAAATGCTCATTTGGATTCTAGCCCAATCATGCTAAACTATACTATTTTCAAACTCTTTTGCTTGGAAATTGAGTTACTTTACTGAGCTATTGATGCTCACCCTACATTATTTCTCCTTTTCTAGATTAGCTGGTGGCGAGGAAGTCCGCGTATGTTTGAACTGCCGATGTTTTCTTTTCTTTCTTTAGTGAAGATTTGAAGATGTGTTATGTTATAAGGGTAAAGTCGAAAGAGTATTATATCTGAGACATGTAAGTTGTAATAGTCTGGATGTACATGTAATTAATGTATATGAAATTAGTATAAGAGTTTATTCATTATTCGGAGAATGTATCATTTAGTGATTGTGAAGGTTATTAGCACACTTGAAATATAAAGAAATATAGATGAGGGTGTAAAAAAGTACAAAGCTAGAATAGGGGAACTCATAGGAATTAGCTTCCCCTATGCCAACAAGAAAGAGAGCAGTTCTGGGAACAACACTTCAAAAAGATTTAACAAGACCTCAACCGTATGAAGGAGGCTTTGAGGGGCAAAACTCTGGTGACTAAGGACACCCTAGTCCAGCAAATAGACTCTCCCTTCACCGCAAAGGTTCTACATTTTTCTTTTCCTCCAAAATTGAAAATCTTATAGGTGGAGGCCTTTAATGGGACAAAGGATCCTACGGACCATCTAAACACCTACAAGAACCAGATAGAGTTGCATGGTTATCAAGACCCAATGCGATCCTAAGCTTGCCCTATCACACTAAAGTGCTTAGTCTTAGCTTGGTTCAATAGGTCGACCCCAACTTCTAGTTCTTCTTTCAAGGAGCTATCTGTTTCATTTGTGTCACATTTCATAGGAACTCGAACTTATCAGAAGCTAAGCTACCACTTACTGAACGTGAAGTAAGGGCCGAATGAGATACTGCGAAGCTACGTTCTGAGGTTCAACTCAAAATCTCTAAAAGTAGACATCCCTAACGAGAAATTTTCCCTCACTACATTCATTGTCGGGCTAGGAGTTAATCAAAGGACTTAATGTTCTCGTTCTCCAAGAACCCGCAAGCCAACATAGCTGAGGTCCTTTGTGACGCCTCAAAATTCGGGGGGTCCGTTGATCACCCATCAACCCGCGGAATACTTGTGGATATCATGTAACTCGATATCACACCGTTCTATTCCATCTATCGGGATTTTTAATTTAACAAAATTTTTTAGCAGAGTCTACTTTGTACGAGGAACTCTACCTAAAACACAACCTGTGTAATTATACAATCATTTGACCCATCTGAAGCCAAATATAAAAAACTGACCACGCTGGGTCCATTTTTACATACTTGTGATGGGCCAAATGATTGTATAATTGTACAGGTTGTGTTTTGGGTAGAGTTCCCCATACAAAGGAGATTCTGCCCAAAATTTTTGTTAAATTAAGGATCCCAATAAATGGGACAGAATGGTGTGATATCGAGTTACACGATATCCAAAGGTATTCCATTGGTTGATGGGTGATCAACAGGCCCCCGGATTTTGGGGCGTCATAGCTTGGTATTAGAGCTAGGTAAATGAATTACCTAGGGCTTGATGGGCATTGGGTCTAGACCATTGCATTCCATATGCATTTCATGTTATGTGATTTACTTGCTACATGATTATGTGTTGCGTGTTATGTGAATTATATGCATGGTGCAATGTATATGAAAAGAGGAACACTAGGTTTAGAAAATATAACCTTATTTTTCAAAAATGAGATGAACGGGATAGTTCAATGTGTAAATGTCTACTAGTGGTGGCATATGCACTACTAGTGAGACAAGGGGAGAACTGACAACGTTTCAACTTTGATCCCTATCTTGGGATACTAAGTTAGTAATCTATTACTACTTTACATGCGTTAAAGATTTGGGCCTAGAGGTTGATACCTTTGAAGAGTCGTGGTACGTGAATTCATCCCTAGGTGTTAGGGTGAGGGTTGAACAGATATATCGAAATTGTGAGTTGAAGATCTCAGGGATTCTTCACACTGTGGACCTTAGGGTCATGGACATGTCAGAGTTCGATGTAATCAAAGGAATGGATTGGTTGACGGCACACCGAGTCGTCTTTGATTGTGATCGGAAGAGGGTTACTGTCAACACACCAGACGGTATTTGTTTCATATTTTAGGGGGATAAGCACGATGCTTTACCCCAATCCGTGTACGACTCTTGATGGCACGGGGTAATTGATGGGTTGGCTAGCAAGCCTTACCTTGGAGGACGAGGCGAGACAGGATTTGGGACTACCTCAGGTTGTGTGTGATTATGAGGATGTTTTTCTGGATGAACTACCGGGATTATCTCCACATAGGCATGTAAACTTTACCATTGAGTTGTAACCTGATACATCACCCATTTCTATGACTCCACATAGGATGGCGCCTGCTGATTTGCAAGAACTCAAGGTCCAATTATTGGAATTGTTGGACAGGGGGTTTATTATACCGAGTACCTCACCTTGGGGCGCTCCAGTGTTATTTGCAAAGAAGAAGGACAAGACCCTTCGGCTATGCATAGATTATCGACAATTGAATAGGGTTACTATAAAGAATAGGTACCCTTTGCCAAGGATTAACGACTTGTTTGATCAGCTGAGAAGGGCGCGGGTCTACTCCAAGATAGAACTTTGTACCGGTTACCATCAGTTGAGAGTTAGGGACGACATTCATGGATCTCATGCATATGGTGTTTCAACCCTACTTAGATTATTTGGTTATTGTCTTTGTTGACAACATCTTGATCTACTCCATGTGTGAGGAGAAGCATGAGGGTCACTTGAGGATTATTCTTTAGACCTTGAGAGACCATCAGTTGTACGCCAAGTTCAGCAAGTGTGAATTTTAACTTACTAAGGTAAAATTTTTGGGACATGTGGCGTCGACTTCGAGTGTATCCGTGGACCCGGAGAAGGTTGAGGCAGTCATAAATTGGGAGAGGCCAAAGTAAGTCTTCGAGATACACAGTTTCTTGGGATTTGCAAGCTATTACAGGAGGTTCATTGAGGACTTATCCCGATTAGCTGCACCCATGACCAAGTTGACCCGAAAAGAAGTCAAGTTTGAATGGAATGACTCATGTGAGAAGGCATTCCAGGAGTTTAAGAGAAGGCTTACTTCAGCTCTTATTCTGATAGTTCCAGAAAGGGAACTTAGGTACATATTGTATTGTGATGCCTCTAAGGACAGACTTGGATGTGTTTTGATGCAGTCCAGGAGTGTAGTGGCTTATGGTTCTCGACAGTTTAAGAACCACGAGCAGAATTACCCCATATATGACATGTAGTTGGCGGCCATTATCTTTGCCTTGAAGGTTTGGCTCCATTATTTATATAGTGAGCAGTTTGAAGTACATCTTTACACAGCGGGACCTCAACATGAGGCAACGCAGGTGGATGGAGTTTCAGGAAGACTATGACTTCACTTTGTATTACTATCCCAGTAAGGCAAATGTGGTGGCTGATGCACCTAGCAAAAAGTCACGGAGAGTCTTGGCTAGTGTGGCTTCCCGGGAGTGGTGGATGCTCGAGACTGTAGGACAGTTCGGGCTACACTACATAGGTCAGGCTCAGGATACTTTGAGAAGTTTGGTGGCTACGCATTCCCCACTCAGTAGAGTGATTAAGTCCTAGGGGCGGGACAAGGAGATAGTGTCCATCATGGATTAGGTACGGTCGGGGACAGGTGATGAGGGCTGGACCATGCACTCGGATGGTAGTCTTCGGTATAGGGGAAGAATTATGGTTCCCTAGTCTTCGAAGCTGAGAGAGGAGATCCTTAAGGAGTTCTTTTGTTCCCATTTTGTTGTACACCCTGGTGGCACGAAGATGTATCTGGATCTTTGTTGCTAGTACTACTATAGTGGGATGAAGAAACACGTTGGGAATTTTGTTAGTAGATGTCTCATGTGTTAACAAGTGAAGGTTGTGCACTAGAGACCAACAGGGTTACTCCAGCCTTTGGAGGTAGCTAAAAGAAAGTGGCGGCATGCCACGATGAATTTTGTGACCCACTTGCCACGGACATCATGAGGACATGACGCGGTATGGGTGATAGTGGACCGCCTTACAGAGTTGACACACTTTTTGGCTATGCGAATGACCTTCACATTGGAGGAATTATGCAGGTTGTATATACGAGAGATTGTCCGGTAGCATTGGTGCCCGTATCTATAGTATTGGATCAAGATCCCAGGTTTACGACTCATTTTTGGGAAAGTTTTCAGCGAGCCAGGGGAACACAATTGATGATGAGCACTGTTTTTCATCTCGAGACGGACGGTCAGTTAGAGAGGACCATCCAAACACTAGAGGACATGCTACGATCATGTGTCCTGGATCTTAAGGATAGCTAGGAGGACCATTGAACATACGGATGACACCCTATGAGGCACTATATGGGAGACCTTGTCTATCTCTGATTTGTTGGACGAAGGTAGGAGAGAGACCCTCTACGGGTCCGAATTTGGGACACTTCGGAGAAGGTGGACTTGATACGGAAATGTCTTCTCACGGCTCAGAACCGACAAAAGAGCTACGCCAACATAAAGCGGCGACCTCTAGAGTTTGAGGTCGGAGATCATATCTTCTTGAAGGTGATGCCTAAAAGGGTAGTGGTCAGGTTCGACAAGGAGGGAAAGTTCTCGTTGAGGTATATCAGGCCCTTTGGGATACTCGAGAGGGTGGGTACAGTTGCTTATTGATTGGCATTACCACCAAATCTATCGGGTGTTCACACGGTGTTTCATGTCTCTATGCTTCGAAAATACATCCTAGATTCGACTCAT
This sequence comes from Ilex asprella, assembly GCA_023539305.1. NCBI lineage: Eukaryota > Viridiplantae > Streptophyta > Magnoliopsida > Aquifoliales > Aquifoliaceae > Ilex > Ilex asprella. The sequence continues at coordinate 27,611,922 of CM042193.1, read as the reverse complement.
GTGGTAGATTGGGGCGAGCTTGTTGTTGATGCGGATGGGAACTTCGAGGAGGGACCGGTACGTATCATGGATAGCCGGGATCAAGTTTTACGAGGCAAGACCGTGAGGCTTGTTAAGGTGTTGTAGCAGCACCGAGAAGTGGAAGAGGCGACATGGGATTGCAAGGACACAATACATACCAATTATCCTTTCTTAATTGAGGATGAAGGTACTTTCTTATAGCCATTTAATAATCAATGACTGTCGCATATGCATGTGGTTAAATGTACATGTGTGTGTGAATTTCGGGGGTGAAATTCTTTTAAGGTGAAAGAATGTAAAACCTAGGTAAATTTAAAATTTTTCTGAAAAAGGGGTAAAATGATAATTTGCCACTATAATGCATATTTAAAATACTCATGTTCTAGAGCTCGTATGACACAACGCACTTCACCTTTGGATTCGTACCGTAAAATATATTTACCATGTCAAATTTTATCGAATTTTAAGATAGTCATATTTTTCATCGAATTTTTAATAAAATTTTAAATTGTGGAAAATAATATTAATCAAGTTGAAATAAAAATATTTGAGCTTGAATCGGAGCGAAATTTATTCGTTTCGGGGCGAAAATAAACCCGAAAGTTGGGGCCGTGTGGCATACTATGAGCCAAGGGTTTTGGGACTATAAATAGGGGTTAAAATCTGATTTTCAGAATGGTTTTCTATTGGGTCACTTCTGGTCTGGATGTTGAAGCTAAATAGAGAGAAAAGAGGGAAAGACAAGGGTTCTTTACCTTTCTTCTTGCGATCTAGGGTCATGCTTTGGTCGAATTTACTTGGACCAAGAACAAAAAGTGTTCTCCTCGACGAGGGCTATGCAACCACACCAAAAACAAGGGATTTCACCGAAGATCCAAGAAGAAAATTTGGGAAATCAAGAGCTTTGAGCTTGTTTGCTGTTATAGAAGTTTTCAACACTTCAATTGAGGTAGGATTTTTCCTACTTTGGTCTATTCCGAACCTATGATTTCCATAGAAAAAGGTTTTGGTGTGTATCTATATGTATGTTGACTTATATGTACAGATAGTTAAGAAATTAAGAAATGAGTAGAGATGACTTAAACTAATTTCTTGATTGAAATTGGTATGTGGGAGTTACTTAAGTAATTCCTTGATGTTTGATATTATGTGGACTATATTATATGATAACATGATATTGGTGCCTTGATAGTGTTTGATTAAATGTCTTGGATAATTAAATGTTGTTATTTTGATGTAATTGAAATAACATATTGAGTTTGTTGCAATATGCATACATATGCTTGTTAAAATATTGAGCATAATGATGATTTATGGAAGTTATCTGCAAATGATATAAATTTCCATGGAATATGATGATATGTGGTTGATATTGATTATTTGGCAATCATTACACGTTGAGCATGATATTGGCATAACATTCATGGGCATAAGTCATGAGTGTGGGTGTGAGTGTGCATGGTTAATCAAATGTCACTCTTGGTATTTGATAAATGGACTCAAAAAAAGGAGATTGAATACCCCGTGGAGTCGCACGATTGCATGAAAGTTGGGTTAGGGTTAGTAAGAAGGGACTAGAAGATCCCTCAGGTGAGAGACCCGGTGATTAGATACGCACTTCGTTGGTATAAGAGCCCATGAAGTGTGTCGGTGTACGCGGAATCGTTGGTTGAAGTCTATAAATTTCGTGTTGGTTGGGTGCAGTTGGTGTAAGTCCATGAATATCCACCCCAAGAAGGACCCTAGATTGTAAATATCATTCGATGTGTAACATTGATGACGGATTCATACACATTGACACTTGCATATGTTGAGGAGCCGGGAAGGGCTCGGATTGAATTGCATGAGTGAGTCTCATCTCGTTTTATGGCTTGACATAAAAAATTTCAACATTGAATGCATATTCTTGATTGGAATGTGGTGGATTGTTGAATGTTGCATGTGTTCATTCCATGTGCATCTAGGTGAAGAGTTGCCTCTGTAGGAATTATTCTATTGAGCGTGGCTCACCCTAAACATTTCAGGTGTGGGTTATATACCGGTGGACGGCTCGCATTCGGGGGCCCCAAGGATGAAAAAAAAGCCAACTTGTGGTTTTTAATCCAATTTTTGTAAAACTAGACTTGTAAGTTAGTTTTGAGCATGTAATGTATGTAAAAGAATTGAACTTATAATAACTATGTTTGAGGGCTAAGTTCAATGGGTTTATAAGTAGTTGTGGTACATGTCATATTGGCAAAGCAGTACATGTCACATTAGCACAACAATATATGTCACATGGGCACAGTGACACACGACAATGTCATAGTGGTACACGACAATGCCATAGTAGTACACGACAATATCATATTGATATAAGTCAATGTCATACTGACACCAGCCTATGTCACACTGTGACAAACCCAAGAATCACACTACTATAAACTAATGGCATGCTGCTACCAATAAATGTCACACTACATACATTGACATTGGACCTCGATTTTTTTAGGGCATCACAAGTATGTATAAATGGACCCGGTGTGGTCAGTGTTTTATATTAGGCTTCAGATGGGTCAAATGATTGTATAATTGCACAGGTTGTATTTTGGATAGAGTTTTCCCAACAAAGGAGACTCTGCCCGAAAATTTTGTTAAATTAAAGATCCTGGTAAATGGGATAGAACGGTGTGATATCGAGTTACATGATATCCACAGGTATTCCGTGGGTTGATGGGTGATCTATGGACCCCCGAATTTTGGGGCGTCACATCCTTGGCCAGGCGAAAAAATATATTAATGGCAAGGAAGCTTACCTCTCCAAGTTTGGGAGCTCGACTACCCACAAGGAAAAGGAGAAAAAGAATGATCGAAGTCCAAAGAAAGAGAGGAATTGAGAACGCTCTCCATGAAAAGGCAGGGAGAGCCCCCCAAAGAGGAGAGGGAATACTAGAGATCGTCTGTGACCTCCACCTCAAGAGCTATAGTCGGGGTACACACCACAACAATTCATTCCTCTCAATGATATAATATCCCAACTACTTTATGAAGTGCAAAATGAGAATTTCTTGAGGTGGCCATCACCGATGAAGATTGACCCTGCAAAATGGGATGCAACAAAGTACTATGAGTATCACCGAGACCACGCCCATCTCACCGATGATTGCATCCAAATGAAAAAGGAGACTGAGTTTCCAATTTTGAGAGGGCTGCAACGTCACTTCATTGCATAAGAAATTCAAATTTGAGCTCACCCACCTCCAGCACGATAGCAACAAGCTCACGTACAACATCAACATCCCTTGGGAGAGATAAGGGTAATATTAAGAGGATTCGTTGGAGGTCGGGAGAGGCCCTAATGCAATGACACAAAGTAAAGGACGTTTTGGAAGTACAAGTTGTGTCCAAAAATCCTCAAATAAGCATGGACATTACCTTTTCTGGCTTGTTTCTCAAAGGCTGGCAACATCCTCACGATGATCCCTTGGTAATAAGGGTTATTATCACCAACAAGACCATTCATCAGATCCTAATTGATAATGGAAGTTCTACATATATCATATTTGTGTCAGCCTTCAACAAGATGAACATTGGCAGAGACAAGCTCAAGCCAGTGAGAACTCAACTACTTGGATTCTCTAGATAAAGGGTGCTACCCCTAGGCTTAATCTAGTTCGTTCTCACAATGGGAGACCCTCCTGATGAGCGCATAATATTGCATATTTGATGGCCTAATTACATGAATTTTAACTCAACTTTGCATTTAATTACTTCGAGTTAGTTGAAGTTATGAATAATGTGAAAATTTTTATGTTGTAGGTAATCATAGGGTGAATAATGGCTTTTGGAACCCTGCAACTAAATGTGGATGAGTGGTGAAGAGATGGACACATTACATTAGGATTAGGAGGCTTTAAATTGACCGAAATCTGGGAGGTAGAGGTACTTGGTATCATAGGTACCGGTATCTAAGCCTACTTGAATTTTGTTACCGATACCCGCATTATTTGGTATTGGTACCTCGGTATGCCCCTTTTTTTTAACATGATTCATTTACAATCTAAAAAAGTGTAAAACATAAAAGGTGTAGATCTAGATGTCCTCTATCTTGTGTCAAAATTTCATCTCAATCGAACGATGGGATCAAAAGTTATGGCAAATTTATGAAAATTAGTCCTAAGCTAGCATCCCTTTTACGACCTACCGGTAGAACCTTAAAACCTACCAGTAGAAAAACCTCCTTGAAGTTTTCTACCAGTAGGTTTTTGACGTTCTATCGGTAGAACTTTCCCAGAGAGCCTAGACACTTCCCAACATGACCCCACCTACTCCAGGTACCCACCTCTTGACCTCTAAACCATTCCCTAGCATAATTGACACCACATGATACTCTCCTAAACCCAAAAGTCAGATTTCAAGTGAGAGAGAGGAAGAAAGCAAGAGAGATAAAAGGAGTGGTTTGGAAAGCATAGGAGGAGCATGTTTGGCCTTTTTTTACTTGTTCAAGTGTCCAACCTCTCCCCACTCATTGAAACTCATGTCACACAGGCTAAGAGAAGAGGGATTGACGAAATTTAGAAGCTTACACTATAATTCAGATTTTAGAAGCTTTTGAAATGAGGAGGCTACCTAAGCTTAGGAGTAGTATATATAGAGAAGTTCCAAGGAAGACGATGAAGTTGTAGAGAGAGAAAGTTGGGTTTTTGCATTTCCTTCACCATTTTCATTGTAGTAAGGTTTTTTTTTGTAATCCTTCTCTCTTTCACGTTAAACTCATTTATTTCATGTTTTAATCAAGTTTAGCTTAATTTTCTTGTATTTCCATTTCTACAATTGAGTTTTCTCTTTAAGCTTTGTTTTTGGGTATGAATGATCTTATTCTTATAGTTTAACCTTTTCTTGAATTAATACAAGTAATATGTTCCATTTCACTACCATGTCTCCTTACAATATGTTTGTTCTTGCTTTTACTATGAGTTGCTAGACTTTTAGTTGGCTAATCCAAGGGGAATTTTCCTCTTGGGTGTGTGAAATCGACTCTCTTTCATGCTTCCTCGTAGTGTAAAGTGGTTTGGTTTGACTAGGCTAATCCACATTAGTCCCTCACGTTCTACAAATCAATCAAATACTGAGACACCATTGGTTGAATAAATTGAGTGGATTTGACATTCCCATTGGAATGACCTCCACAGATTAGCCAACCTTGCTTTCTTGCATTCTTATGAAAACACAGCTCACCAAACCGAAATCCACAAGATTTTACACTTTTCATTTCTTTTCAAATCATCCTTCAAAGCAATTTGACCTTTCCTTCCATGAGGAGACGACCTTGGAATACCCATTCCAAGTAAAACACAATATTGCAAGTCTTTCTACACTTGCGAAGCACTTTTGCGCACACACACGTTTTTATTCACACACACGGTTTTTTTCATTTCTTTCATTGAACCCGTGGGAGAGTGACATTCACCACTTCATATAATCCATATACACACAATCTGGGTTCATATTTGGAGATTAGTGAAAATAAATCAAGCATTTTTGGTGTCGCTGTCGGGGAAGGCTAAGTGTCAAATTTCGAAGGTGATTAGGGACGGCATAGGTAAGTCTCGTGATTTTCATCACGGGCCAAGGTATGTCATCTCGATTGTAAATAATTTGTTGTAGTTTGTGGTTTATGTAATGTTTCCTAATTTTTATGAAAATATGTTAAATGCTCCAAATTTTGAAAATGTGTTTGAGATTTGTGATGAGTATGAGCACGTCACTAGTGAGTGCCCATTAAATTATATGGTTCAAGACCTTGCGTCTAAAAGATTAATTTCAATATTGGGCCCCAAAAAATTTTACGTCGACTATTATGTTGCAATGAGTTATCCGAGTTATGGTTGGCTGAACGAACCTTATAATTTTTCATCTGATCTCACACCAGCCAATGATTTTTGTCACTATCCAACATATGAGAACTCAACCAAACAAGAATTGCAAAATACTCTTTGCGAGTTTATGTTATACCAAATGGAAGTCAATGCCCAAGTAGCCCAACAATTTTTTGAAATTAGAGATGACCTTATTGCATTGAATAATGTTATAATTACTAATTTTGAAGAACAACATCTTCAGCATAGTCAATGTATTGAGGATGATCATTTCTATTGAATGAAAATTGATGTTGAATCTCCCACTACTCTTGACTGTAAAAAATTTAATGAAGCTATTATCCCACATGAGGCTAATAAGCCTAATGTCATTTTTCCATCAAAAGAGTGGTGTTGAGGTTCACAATTTTCAACCTGGGAAGGGCACTGAAATGAAGTTAAGTGTAGAAATTTATAAAGAGAAATTGTATACTAAATTGTTGGAATTGCATAAACTTGTGTACACCTCTATTTTGTTAAGAATTTTTAGTCAGTATCTGTTGTATTGTTGGATAGATTGGTTTGGAAAGACATTTATACACCAAAAAAATTAAAATTAAAAAAAAATAAATGGGAACAAGCTTATATTCGAATTGAAGTCAGATTAACATAGGTACTTTTTGTTTTATTTTCATGTATATAGTAGTTAGATTTCATTTATTGTTATATTTTTATTTTCATGATGTTGTAATGTAAATTTTAGTATGAAGTTGTTTACCTCTTCCTAATTTGGACTCAATTCATTTTAAGCATTATAGTAACAAATTTTATTTAGTATCATATTTGAGTCTAAGTTGGGGGGTGTAAAACAAGCTTTTTGTGTTTCATTTTTCCTTTAATGTGTATACTAAAAAAAAAGAAAGAAAAGGGAGTATCTCATTTTTCACGTTACTTTCGTTTTTCTCATTGCCTGATTCCTTGTGCATTGAGGACAATGCGTGGTTTAAGTTGGGGGTGAGGTGCACCATTTACATGTTCCACCGGTTTTTGTGCAGAATAATTGGAAATGTAAAAATTTTGGACATTTTTTGTGGAAAATATATAATATTGAACTATATTTCCCTATCATAATTGTTATGGGAGTTGTGATTGCTTGATCTTCATTTTGAACTTTGAACACATGAGTACACCATATAAGTTTATCCTATGCTTGAGTATCACATATTTTTTTTTTCAAACTCAACTATAGTGCACCTTGAATGTGTTGTTTCAACAATTTACTAATTGGATCCACATTTTAGAGCTTGAAATACATATTGGAGATGAAGTAAGTACCCATATGAGCTTTAGTGTCAATCCTTGTTGGTGGGCACTTACATTTACTCAAAGGAACACATTTTCAAATTCAAATCTGTTCAATAATCTCATTATGCTTTCTGTGGTTAGAGTGCATGTGGATAGTTGATCGACTTTGTCTTAAAATGCCAACATGCCTCTCCATGTTTATCTAGAGATGATCTTAGGCCATATTTGAATTCCTTTGAGCCTTAGCCTTTTTCTTGTGAAAAATTTATCCCTAATGCCGTGATTGAGTTTCAATTGAAAATTCGTTTCCATGCCACATGATTGACCAAGGTAGTGCAAAATGATTAAAATGACCACACCTTGGTTGTTCCGAGACTAATTGTGATTGATCGTAAAGGACAAAAAATGTAGAGAGGAAACTCAAAAAAGGGATGAATAACATTGAATGAAAAAGAAGAGGGAAAGCATAGAAAAGGGAGAAAAATGGGGGGTTGAACAAGAAAAGAAAAAAAATAAAAGAAAAATTTTGAGAAAAAAAAGAGGCAAATAGTTGATGTGAATGTGTAAAGTTGAAAATTCCACAAAAAGAAGATTTTTGATAATAAAGGCCATGCCCTCGAAATAACCCTTTTTTTCTTCCTCTACCCTTTACAAGTATCACCCCAACTCAGCCCAAGTATCACCCCAAGGCCTCTTTACAACTCATGAAAGCCCTAAATGATCTAGAGAAAGCATGGTGAGAGCACACTTTAAATGAAAAGAAAATTTAATTTTTCTATCTAGTGCCCTAACCTTCCATTCATGAGATTAGGTAACATTCGTTTCAATTATTGTGAAGGCACATCATATTTGGATTATATGTGAACATTTTGGTCTGTGCGTAAGATTCTATCTCAAATATACACATGGAGAGCATACCCGGATAATCATTGAGTTATTCATTTTTTAGGGAAACCCTTGGTGAGTTTTACATCAAAGCTGAATTTGGATAGCTAAGTGAATGTGGATTCCATTGAGTAAATGCTTAAATTTCATATTCATTTCACACGCAAGAGTTTTGAAAGGATATGTGTAGGTGCATACTCTAGAATATCATGTAAGGCTATGATGTGATTCATGTGTGATTAGTCCCGGGTGCATTGGAAAAAGCTATTTTTGACATCCCAGTGCTAGTTAAGATACAGACATATGTTTCAAATGTTGGATATGAGGAAAAAAAAATTGTAGATACCTTCACTGGAAACTTCACGAGACAAAGCTTGTCTACTAGGGATCACCTAGGGGTTTAAAGGTTTCTTGCATATGCTAAATGCAACAACGGAATTAGTGTATGTTTATTTATTTTTTGCCTAATTTTTACATTTAGTTTTCTAGGGACTTGCAAAGTTTAAGTTGGGGGGTGTGATGAGTGCGTAATATTGCATATTTAATGGCCTCATTATATGTATTTTAACTCAACTTTGCATTTAATTACTTAGAGTTAGTCAAATTAATGAATAATGTGAAAATTTTGATGTTGTAGGTAATCATAGGGTGAATGATGGCTTTTGGTACCCTCCAACTAATTGTGGATGAGTGGTGAAAAGATTTACACATTACATGAGGATTAGGAGGCTTTAAAGTGAAAGAAATCAAGGAGGTAGAGGTATTTAGTTGTAATACACCACATGCATATATTAATAAAGTAATATACTAGTTTAATAGTTCTTTTATATATAATGATGTAAAAATGAATCACATAGGTTCAAACATTATAAATGAATAATTGGGAGACAAATGGATTTGGGAAGTTTAGGTTTCAATTTTTTTTGAGATTGAAAATAGTTATTAGATAAGTTTCTAAAGGTTTTTAGGTCAAAATCATGTTTCCATTGAATCCGGAAGGTCGAACAACCTTGGGAAAGGTAATATGAGATGTATTAGAGGTTAGAAAGTATTCCCGAGTTAAAATCCACTTTAGAGTGAATTTGGGTAAAAATTATCTTGGACACCTTCTAGTATTTTGGCCATAACTTTTTATTTTTATACCCAATTGATCTAAAATTTTGACAGTAGATAGTAGACATTTAGGGCTACAAAAGTGTATCTCATGAAAATTTTCGAATTCGACCTCCAAATGCGTCAGAACTGCCTTGGAAGTTGGAAGAAAAATATGTCTGCTGAATAGTACCGGTACCTCGATTCCAGAAGGTTTTTGGTACTGGTACTGGGTACCGGTACACCCGATAAAAATCTGAATATTTAATGTCGCGATCTTGGTCTAATTTTTGGGCCTATAAATACTTTAGGCCGCCTCCTTAGTCGTCCATATACCATTCTAAACCCTAGATAGCTTGAGAGAGAAAGAGAGAACTCAAGATCAAAGGAAAATTACAAGAGATTAAGGGTATATTCAAGAATCCAAGCCCTAGTTCTTCAAGATTCAAGGTAGGGTTTTCTTCCATTTTCATCCAATGATGTTAGGGTTATTATACATGTATATTATGACTCTAAATAGTATGTATTTGTTATGGGTTCATGGTTTCTTAGTATTTTGACAAACATTCACATGATTTGAACAAAATAATGGTTTGAAATCCATCAAACCTTAGTTTTTGGGGGAACTATGGATTTCTCCCTATATCTTCACATCCTCTGGATTTCTAAAATGCTAGAGCTTTGTGTTGGGTATTAAAATGGTAGTATTGATGATCTCATGCCTATTTCCTTTAAACTTGTCTTTTGTAACATGATTTGCGAAATGAGTATATTTCCTTAAATTTTTTTATTATGTACAATGCTTGTAAAAGTTGGGAAAGTTGTTGAATTGCTTATATATGAGGTTTTGAGTATATTGTTGGTATGTCACTCTTGTGTATAGTGTTGTGAGGGACTTGGTTTACCTTCGAAAACTGCTGTAGAGCGTTAGAGGTTAGTCTATCCCAATGGGGGGTGAGATGGTTGCCTAATGCTCGTAGGGGATCATTGTGTTGACAATGACCACTATTGTTCACGGATACCGGGGAAAAGGGTTAGTATACTCGACACCTTGGAAGGATTTCGTCAATGCAGTATGAGACGGTACACGCCCTTCCTAAATTGGCCTGTGATTGTTATTATAAATGGGTGAACGAGGTAGAATCGTTGGGTAGATTCATGAGAAGCGCCAGCCTACTTGAGTGGTACCAAATAGAAATTATTGTTCATTGTACCAAATATTATTTCTCCAAGAGTTTCGGGTAGTATGGTATGCCGCGATAACTTGTAAAAATGGTGTATGGTGGATTGGATTATGTTGGAAATTGTTTGCCAATTAAAGTTGATTTTATTCTCTTTCAATTCTTTATTATTGTACAAACTTGAAATCTCTTTTAAAATGTCCTTATTTTATTTCAAAATTCATTGATATGTATGTGCAAAATGAGACCTACCTGTTTTACTTGATTTCAAAACCTTGAATGGGTTTGGAAGGATTTTCCTACAGAGTCTTGTACTCACCCCCTACCCACAAACATTTCAGATTGTACTCTTGAGAAGGAGTAGGACTCGAGGAGCCCGTACCCTGGGAGATTCAACAAGACGGGAGTGTGGATCCCGGGGAGGACTCTTAGCTGGACACTACTTTTTGTTCTAGACTAGGGTATTATTTTGAAACAATGTAAAGCCTAGCCATATTTTGTAATTCCGCTGCATGATCATAGTTATTAGATTTTGGGGATGTAAATGTCATAGCTTGGCCTATTCTTTTGGGATAACATGTAAATTTGATGAATTGATTTTATGGTATGTAAATGGACCCGGTGTGGTCATTATAGTAGAATTGCACAGGCTAGGTTTTGTGGTAGAGCTCCCAGTACAAGGGAGACTCTGCCTGAATTTTGTTACCATATAAATTGTTGATGTAATGTTGATGAATTATTTAGCGCTCTCATGCTTAAATGGTTATTAGAATGTAATGCTGTCCAGGGTGATATTTGGGGCGTTACATCAGTATCATAGGTACCGGTATCTAAGCCTACTTGAATTTTGTTATCAGCACCCGCACCATTTAGTATTGGTACCTCGGTATGCCTCATATTTGTCTATTATCCACTTAGAATCTAAGAAAGTGAAAAAAAGGTGTAGATATGGATATCCTCTATGTTGTGTCAAAATTTCAACTCAATCAAATGGTGGGATCACAAGTTATGACAAATTTATGAAAACTGGTCATGAGCTATCATCCCTTTTATGACCTACCGGTGGAAAAACCAACAGGAAGTTTTATGCCAATAGGTTTTTGACGTTCTACCGGTAGAACATGCCCAAAAATCCCAGACGCTTCCCAGGACCCACCTCTTGACCTCCAAACCATACTGTTTAGTACTTAAAAGTAACATTTTACTATGCCTTTTTGGGACTAATTGTGCTCTAATAGAGTTTAAGTGATGTCATTTCAGATCCTAAAGTGAACAAGGGTTCAATAACAACAAATATCACATTTGATTGTAACGCTAGTACATCATAGAACAAAATTGGAAAAGCAGGGACCAAGGCAGTAAAGTTTGAACGCCAATCAACATTTGAACATTACCTTACTTCATGAGAAAATCAGACTGCTGAGACATGACATGTTGTAGCCAGGAAAGAAGACCCTGATCCAAGAAGGAAGAGCCTGAAGAACTTGAGTGCCACATTCGAACGCCAATAAATGTTTGAACGTCCCCTAGAATCATTAGAAGATTAGACTGATGCATGAAGTATGGAAATGAGTCTTCACTGAAGATCACATGGCACTTGAGTGAGAAGGTCAGAACGCCAGTCAACGTTCGAACGCCCCTACAACAAATATAGAGGACACATTCAAACGTCATACAATGTTCGAACGCCCATAAAGCAAAAACTGAGATAACGTTCAAACGCCACATAACGTTCAAACGTCCTTTACAGACTAACTGCAGAGTAGTTGGCTTTTCACTTTGACTGGGCTGGCAAACACTGTTTATCCTCTCTTATCTTCCCCCCTTCTCCTTCCTTGCCTATAAATACTCCCATTGTGGGAGAGGTTTGTGTGTTGTTCTTGGCGAGATAATTTTGGCACTAGACCAACATCTCTTCATTTATACTTGTATTATGTTGATATGAAGCTTTTTTACTTGCATTTACATTTTCACTTGTTATACCAACCATGATGGAGGCTTCTACTCCCCTTGTAGTTGGAAATCTAGTCTTTTTACTTAGTTTTTACATTCATGTTGTAACTGATGCTCGATCCGAAATGTGTACACCCAAGTGCAGGTGGTCAAGCTGTAGTAATAATCCAGTTTGAGTTCGAAGTCGAATCTGGAGGGAACTGTTATTGTTATTTCAAAGTAAGCAGTAAGTAGAGACTGAATGATTGTGATCCTTGTGATTTATAGTTGTGAGGTTAAGAGATTTTCCTGGATTGAATATGAACTTCTTTCCAATAAATTTTTTTGAGAAAATATGAGATTAATTCAAATGAAAATAAAGTCACTCTTTAACTCAGGGATCTAGACATGTAGTTAATCATCCGGTTTATTATACTTTTTCTTGATAACTTAATTAACTCGCGTGTCAACAGCAAGTTAATCGGAAGATAAAGATGGATTGTGAGTATTAAGCACATGATTATGATGCCTTTCTAGAAGTTTACAAGAATTGCATGTGTCGAGACTCAACCCGTCTACAAACAAGCAACTGTTTTTACAAGATATCCTACCATGGTGTTACTGTTCCGTTCTTTAAATGAAGCACAATAATGGGGAGGATTGAATGGTAGTCATGAAGATCTAGCCGGGGTACTTGCTTTGAAACGACATTTCTTTTGATACAAAAGTCATCCATGTCATAGAAAGAACTACGATTATACAAAGTACCTTAGCTTTGCTAGATGCAATCAATCATCCAATAAGCAAGGGGATATAAATATTAAGCATTAGAACAAAGCATACATATAGCTTCCGGATAATGTATACATGCAATGAGGAACTACTCACTCTTTATGGCTTTGGTAAAGCTAGAAAAGTGAGTGATACTCATCCCTCCAAGTAGAGAACTTTCAAAATAAAAGAACAACAACCAAGGAGCCAATCTTCAACAAAGAACGAGTGAATCAAATTCCACCCTTCACGAATTTGGCAAAACTCTCAAAAGGTGGAAGATTTTCACTCTTCTAAGAAAGAAGGATGCTCAACCAATGGAAGTGAAAGAAGCTAACAAATACAAATAGAAGAAAACTAGTTACTTTTGGAGGGTTTCCACCACAACCAAAAGATAAGCTATTTTTCTTGATACTTGTAAATAAAAGCAAATACAACTACAAGGGGATTCTAAGCCTCCATCATGGTTGCTACAACATGAATGTAAAAGCTAAATAAAGAGAAGATTAAAAATCCAACTACAAGGGGAGTACAAGCCTCCATCATGGTTGGTATACAAATTGAAAATACAAATGCAAGTAAAGAAAGCTTTATATAAACATAAATCAAGTACAAAAATGAAGAGATGTTGGTCTAAGGCCAAACTCATCGCCCAAAACTTCTCAATTTACAAGAGAAAAAATTGCACACTAGAAGTTCCCCAAATAAGAGTATTTATAAGCAAGGAAGGAGAGACAAGAGGGGGCTGAATGAATAGTATTTTCCACCCAAGTCAAAGTAAACAGCCACCTACTCTGCAGTCAGTCTGTGGAGAACATTCGAACGTTAGTTGGCGTTCGAACGTTGTTGTTGTTTTTGCGTTATGAACGTTCGAATGTTGTATTGCGTTCGAACATTTTCTTCTATCTTTGCTTTATGAGCATTCAAACACCAGATGGGGTCTAATCTATTACACTCAAGTGGTCTTCTATGAAGTTCACTTCCACACACTATGCAGCAAGCTAGTCTTTTAATGCTTCCAAGGGTCGTTCAAACGTTGAATGGCGTTCGAACGTGGTACTTAAGTACTTTAGGGTCTTCTTGACTGCAATACACCATGTCTCAGCAACTCAGAGGCAGTCTGGTCTTTTTAGTACTCCAGTGGGCGTTCAAACGTTAGTTGGCGTTCGAACGTAGTGCTCAAGTTGGTTCTTGTCTGCAGTACACTTTGTCTCAGCAGTCTGGTTTTTGATCAATTCATGTGGAGGTTCGAGCGTTGGTTGGCATTCGAACATTCTAGGCATGGTCCAAGCTTTTCCAATTTTGTTCTAGAAGATATTGGTATTGCACTCGAGTGTGATTTTAATTGCCCTTGAGCCCTTGTTTTCTTTAGCACCTGAAATGTCATTACTTAAACTTCATCAAAGTACAATCTATCCGAAAAAGGCATAATAAAATGCAACTTTTAATTACTAATCAGTAGCAACCATGATGGAAGCTTAGAATCTCCTTGTAGTTGTACTTGCTTTTATTTACATATATCAAGAGAGATAGCTAATCTTTTGGCTGTGGTGAAAACCCTCCTAAAGTAACTAGCTTTCTTCTACTTTCATTTGTTAGCTTCTTCCACTTCCATTGCTTGAGCATCCTTCTTTCTTAAAGAAGTGAAACTCTTTCACTTTTCGAGAGATTTGCCAAAGCCATGAAGAGTGGAACGTGATTCACTCATTCTTCGTTGAAGATTGGCTCCTTGGTTGTTGTTCTTTTATTTTCTAAGTTCTCTACTTAGAGGGATGAGCATCACTCACTTTTCTAGCTTTACCAAAGCCATGAAGAATGCGTAATTTCTCACTCGCTCTTTAGTAAGAGGTGAACAACGTGTATAAATTATCCGGAAGTTATATTTGTGCTTTGTTTTAATGCTTACTGTTTATATCCCTTTCCTTATTGGATGATTGATTGCATCTAGCAAAGCTAAGGTCCTTTGTATAATAGTAGTTCTTTCTATGACACGGATGACTCTTGCATAAAAAGAATCGTCGTTTCAAGGCAAGTACCCCGACTAGATCTTATGACTACCTTTCAATCGTCTCCATTATTGTGCTTTATTTAAAGAATGAAATATTAATGCCATGGTTGCATGTCTTATAGAAACACTTGCTTGTTTGTAGACAGGTTAAATCTCGGTATAGGCAATTCTTGTAAGCTTCTAGAAAGACATCGGAACCATATTCTTAATTCTCACAATCCATCTTTATCTTCCGATTAACTTGTCATTGACACATGAGTTAGTTGAGTTATTAAGCATAAATATAATAAATTGGATAATGAACTGCATGCCCAGATCCTTTAACTAAAGCGTGACTTTCTTTTCAATTGAACTTATCTTATATTTTGTTTAGAAAACATTCTAGGAAAGAATCTTATGTTTAATCCAAGACATACCCCCTAAATTTCACAATCCTAAATCACACAGGTTACAACCAATTGGTCTCCACCACTACTTATTTTGAAACACCAACTCAAAGTTCCCTGTGGATTCAACTACGGACTCAAACCAAATTATTACTACAACTTGACCGTCTACACTAGGGTGTATACACTTCGAATCAAGTCAAGTTTTTGGCGATGTTGCCAGAGAACGATCTAAGGTATTTTAAGGTAAAAGGTAAAAAGACCTTTTCTCTTTGTTTATACTCGTTGATTTACCGTGAATAATTTTGTCTTGTTTTAAAAAGGTAAATGCTCCCTCCTTTAATATAAAGTTGGGGACTGTGCAATTGTTACCTGTTTATCGTGGATTGGATACAGAAAATCCATACCTGCATATGAAAGATTTCAAGGAAGTGTATGAAACATTTCAAGAAAATTCTGAACTAGCCAAGATGAAACTTTTTCCTTTCTCTCTAAGGGATAAAGTTAAACAATGGCTAAATTCTTTAAAAGCTCTTTCCATGCCTAATTGGCAGGCCTTCCAAAATTAATTTTTCAAAAAAAATTTTCCCTTACATCAGACCAATACACTTAAAAGGCAAATCATGAATTTTTCGATGAAAGAAGGGAAAACATTTTACCAAAGTTGGGAGAGATTCAAAGATCTGCTCCAAGCCTACCCATATGCTATTGAGAATTGGATTATGCTAGGATTTTTCTATGACTCCTTGCCCACTACACTGCATCTGTTTGTCGAAATGATAGCCCAAGGAGAGTTTATGGGTAAAAGTCCAGAGGAGGCATTCAATTTCTTTGATTCCATATCTGATAGGTCTCAAATGTGGGACTCAGCCTCCTCGACCATTATTGAAGCCAGATTATCTACTTCCCAAGGGAGTAAGTTTGTTTTGAGAGATGATGATGACCTGAGAGCCAAAATGCCCACTCTGTCTCGAAAGCTTGAAGCTTTAGAAATGAAAAAAATTCCATAGAACAAGTGTGCGAAATTTGTGCCCTAACAGAACACCCAACTGGGTTATGTCCAACCATCCCAGCATTCAAGGAAATCTTGCTGGAACAAACAAATGCAATCTCCAAATTCAACAAAGCCTACCCCAACCCATACTCTAAAACATACAATCTAGGTTGGTAGAACCATCCAAACTTCAGTTGGAGGAACACACAACCAACCCCCATGAACCTACTACAAAGTTCACATCCACCACCTCAAGGACCTCCCGCATACCAACCATACCAACCACCAAACAAGAGGAGCCTTGAGGACACACTGAACCAGTTCATTCAAACTCAAATGAACTACAACATTCATTCCACATAGGCTTTCACCAATTTCAAAGCACAGACCACCCAGTATTTCAAAGATCTTAAAAGCCACATCCAAAAGTTGACCCAGTCCATCAACACACATGAAAAGGACAAGTTTCCTGCCCAACCAAAACCTCCACACGACCAATTTCGTGTGAAAAATCCTTTGACAATGGAACACCTACAAAACCAAGCCTAAGCTGTCACTACTCTGAGAAGTGGAAAATTGATTGACAAAACCATCAGAAACATGTTGATTCCAAGGCCAAAGCCTGAGTCAATCTCAGTCACTCCACCATTTGAGCTTAAAAAAGTTGATCCTGAACTTGGAATTGAAAAAGAACCTGATCATGTGATTGAACAAGAGTCAGAACCTTCAAAGGAAAAAGACCTTTCATGTCCTATTCCAGGTCATTTCCCTCATAGACTCACAATAGTCCAGAAAGTGAGCCATCAGCCTGAGATTTACGAGCTTGTTAAGCATGTAAAGATCAACATTCCACTTTTGGATGCAATCAAACAATTTACATCCTATGCGAAGTTTCTAAAAGACTTTTGCACAGTCAAGAGAAGCCAAAATATCCAAAAGAGAGCTTTCCTGACAGAATAAGCCAGTGCCTTGCTTTAAAACAACACCCCTCCAAAATACAAGGATACTGGAAGTCCAATAGTGTCATGTGTCATTGAAAATTTTAAAATTGAACAAGCACTGTTAGATCTTAGAGCCATTGTTAATCTGTTTCTTTTCTCTATCTACCAGCAATTGGTTCTGGGTGAACTCAAACCCGCTTGTGTCACACTCCAATTGCCAGACAGATCTGTAAAAAAATTGAGGGGCATTGTTGAAGACGTACTTGTCCAAGTGGACAACTTTCATTCTAGATAATCATTCAGAGAGCCAAATTGCCATTATTCTTGGTCGACCCTTCTTAGAAACCTCCAATGCACTAATCAATTATAGGAATGGAGTCATGAAATTAAATTTTGGGAATATGACCCTTAAGCGGAATATTTTTAATATTATCAAACATCCAAGAGAGGACCAAGAAGTGAGAGAAATAAATTTTATTGAGTCATTGATTCACGAACATGTGAATAATACCTTCTCTAAACTATCTGTGGAATCTTATATATTGGAATCAATCTCATCTGAGTCATCAAATGATGACCCAAATTCACAAAGTTGCCCTACTCCTACTATTGAGGCATGGACACCCAAATTCGAGAAACTTTCACCAAGTGGTACAAAGCCACTTTCCTCAAATGAAAAACCACCAAAGCCTGAATTGAAACCTCTTCCATCTGACCTCAAATATGCATTCTTAGGAGAGGAAGAATCATACCCAGTGGTAATTTCATCTAAGCTCATTAACTTTCAAGAGTCTAAATTGATTGAAGTTCTTAAAATCCATAAAAAAACCATTGAGTGGACCATCACTGACTTGAAAGGTATAAGCCCTTTAATCTACAATCATGCTATATATCTTGAAGAGGACTCAAAACCCTCTCGAAAAATTGAACGATGACTAAATCCTCACATGAAAGAAGTTGTGAGAATTGAGGTGCTCAAACTCTTAGATGCAGGGATAATCTTTCCCATCTCCGATAACAAACGGGTTAGTCCAACCCAAGTTGTGCCAAAGAAGTCTAGGGTCACAGTGGTAAAAAATGATGAAAATGAACTAGTACCAACTCGAGTCATCACAGGATAGCGAATGTGCATAGACTACAGAAAACTCAATTTGGTGACTAGGAAAACCATTTACCCCTTCCCTTTCTTAATCAGGTTCTAGAAAAAATTGAATTTTACAGGCCATGAATTTTATTGTTTCCTTGATAGGTATTTTAGATCCAATCAAATTGAGATAGCCTTAAATGACAATGAGAAAATCACATTCACATGCCCCTTTGGCACTTTTGCATGTAAAAGGATGTCATTTGGAGATTGTAATACCCCTGCAACATTCCAAAGATGCAAGCTAAGCTTGTTTAGTGACAAGGTTGAAAAAATTTTAGAAGTGTCAATGGATGATTTCTCTGTCTATGGTGACTCATTTGACTTGTGTCTAGCCAAACTAGAAAAGGTGTTGATATGGTGTAAAGAAGCCAAACTGGTGCTTAATTGAGAAAAATGCTATTTCATGGTAACACACAGCATTGTCTTATGTCACACTGTGTCATCTTAGGGCATGATAGTTGATAAAGCAAAAATAGATCTGATTGAAAATTTGACTGCCCCCTTAGACTGTAAAGGATGCCCAATCATTCCTAGGACATGTAAATTTTTACAGAAGATTCACAAAAGATTTCAGTACCATAGTCAAACCTATGTGTCATCTCCTGAGTTAGGACATAAATTTTGTGTGGAGCACAGCATGCCCAAAAGCCTTTGACAAGCTGAAAGACATGTTAATTTCTGCCCCAATAATGCAACCTCCTGACTGGACTCTATGATAAGCACATATTATTGCACATTTCATGGCCTCATTACATTCATTATAACTCAACTTTTCATTTAATTACTTAGAGTTAGCTTATTTTATGAATAATGTTGAATTCTCGATGTTGCATGTTTTGATAGCTTAAATGTTGGATTTTAGGACCTTGCAACTATGTTGGATGTGTGGTAATGGCATGGACACAATACATGAAGAATTGGAGGCTTAAAAGTGAAGAAATCAAGGAGGTATTGGTGTTTTGGAACAAAGGCACCAGCTGCCACATCACTGGGAAGCACTTCCTCGGTTGTCCTCCATTTTGTCCATGATCTACTCAGAATCTGGAAAAGTTCAAAGCATGAAAGTTGTAGATCTGGATGTCCTCTGTATTGTGCCAAAATTTCAGCTCAATCCAACGGTTAGATCAAGAGTTATGTCATTTCTACCGAAGATGGTCTAGTACAAAAATAGCTCCGAAGCAATACTGCTCCGGAGCACTGCTTCGGTACCCCTAAGCTACTGGAGTTCAAAGCTCTAGAGCACTGCTCCGGTACCACGAACCTTTTGGCTGAAAAAACAGCCTGTAACTCAACTTTGCAGCTTGGGAGTCCCACTTACACTTCTCCCACTTGCCCCCAACATTTCCTTACACATCTACATGCCTCCTACACTCAAGTGGAAGACTTTAAAGGCCAATGTATTAATGGAGGATGGGAGTGAAGTGGGCTGCACAGGGGGTTGCAGGCTAGCTTGCCAAGAGCCATCACTCAACCCCTATGGATGGGAGGCCTGCTGTTACACCTTGGGGACCATCATGCACGAAAATAAAAGGCTCACACTCCATATATCTCATATATTATTCAGCATTGAAAAAGAGGAGGAGTGGCTACCTAAGCTTAGTTTTAGTTCAATGTAGAAGATGATGAATAGTAGTTATGTTTCTGCAATTTCTTCACCATTTTCATCCATGTAAGCTTTAATCTTCTTGTAATTTATATTTCTTGCACTTTAATCTCATTCCTTTCAAGTTTATTACAAGTTTAGTTATATGTTCTTGAATCTACCATTGTTGTATTAAAGCTTTCTTCACTTCTTAGCTTAAAATGGGCATTGTTGATTTCTCTTCTTAGCTTAAGATTTCTTGCATTTAGTTAAGTTTTAATCTCCATTTCATCCTTGTCTCTTTACATTATGAATGTGTTGCTTTTAATATGAGTAGTTAGGATTTAAGTTGGTTAATCCAAGGGAAGACCTCCTCTTGGAGATTCCATTTCAACTCTTCTTCATTCCTTCCTTTTGAGTCAAATGGTTCGGTTTGACGGGGTTGAGAGTGGATGAGTTGGTGAGCCTTTGATATCCCGTAGGCCTAGTCACGGGTTATGCTTAGATACTCACCAATCTCGTCCCTAGCTTCCCCCGAATCAATCGTTCATTCATGCTCAATCGGAGGAAGGTTTTGAGTTGATTTGGTATTCCATGGGAATGAATCTTTTGGATTAGCCAACACTTGTCTTCTTGCATTTTCATTTACAAACACAACCCCAAAACATAAACAAAAGATTTTACATTTTCTTTACCTTTTTGCAAAATCACTTTCACAAAACTCCCTTTCCTTCCCTGAGGAGACGACCTTGGAATACTCTTCCAAGTAAAACACCGACCACGAAAGACTCTTTGCGATTGGGGAGCGCTTTTGTGCACATTCCACATTTTATTTCACACATATTTTGTTCATCCATTTCCCACCATTCACATTCGTTGTTGCCTAATCTCTTGCATCAAGCCCTAGGGAGAGTGACACTCCCTTAGTCCTATAAGCCATACACACATTTGAGGGTGGTGTTGAGAGGTTAGTAAACAACAACCTATTTTCAATCAACCACTCTACCCTTTAAACTAATGTGTGAAGCAAGTGACTATGTTGTAGGTGCTGTCTTGGGACAAAGAAAGGATAAGAAACCACATGAAATTTACTATACTAGTAAGACTTTGAGTGATGCTCAAATGAATTATTCAACAACTGAAAAAGAATTACTTGCTGTAGTTTTTGCTTTGAAAAAATTGAATTCCTATCTTGTTGGTTCTTCTGTTAATATATTCACTGACCATGCAGCCCTAAAATTTTTGCTCACAAATAAATATGTCAAACCAAGGCTCTTGAGATGGATACTCTTGCACCAAGAGTTTGATCTGATCATCCAGGATAAAAAGGGTGTTGAGAATGTGGTAGCAGATCATCTGTCCAGATTAACTTATGAATTTCACCAGGATGGACTACCAATCAATGAGAAATTCTCTGATGAATAACTGTTCATGATTAATGAGTCCCCGCGGTACGCTGATATTGATAATTTCCTAGCTACTGGAACACTCCCTCCGTCATTCACTCTCATGGACAAAAATAAATTTCTAAGGGAGGTTTGTAACTTCTTTTGTGATGATCCATACGAATTTAAGTATTGTAAGGATCAGATCATAAGGCATTGCATCCCCGCTCATGAAAGTGGATAGGTAATAACATTTTGTCATTCTGAAGTATGTGGTTACCAGTTCTCTGTCTTATGCTCTACATTTTCTTACTCTATTTGTACATGGTTGTTCTTCTTCTATATGCACTCAAAATCAATGGTTTCCAGACTACCCGAAACCACATCTGTGTAAAGATGATTAATCCATGTATTTTGGTTAGTAGGTTTCGGAGGGTGAACGGATCTCTACCTTTCAACCTCATCTTCAAGTTCCTTACACTCGTAAATTTGAAACATTAGGGACAATGTTCATTTTAGGTTGGGGGTGAGAACTATAGTTCATATTCTATGTAATATGTGCCCCTAAATTTTTAAAAATTATTGTTGTTGTTTTTGTTGTTGTGTGTAATTTTTTTTTAAAAAAAAATTGTTGTTGTTGTTGTTGTTCTGATCATATTGTGTACCTTGTCTTGTATTTTGTATAAATTGATGATATATGTGAGTTAGCTTTCATCTTTTTTGTGATGGCAAACGTTAAAGAACCAAATAGTGAGTCTTAAAGAGTAGGAAGCATGGATGTCAAATTTTTTTGGTTTAGTCTGGCAGTTCTACGAACTTTTCCATACGATGTGCACACTGTGATCATTAGAAAAACAAGACTGGTAAGGAAAGTCGAGATTCGACAAGAACAAGAGAAACTCGTGTATGGCAAAAGCCCTTTTTCTAAGCACCGTAGCGTCAAAAGACTTGGTGCCTGTAAACAGTGTGACAAAATATTTTAGGGGAAAAGATAAAATTGGTGTTTTGAACCAATTTCAGGTCGCGCACTCGATCGTTTAGACCAGATAGTGAATGGGCTGAGTAAGGATTACCGTCAGACGTCATGTTATTTCGGTACTATGCTTAACCAGTTTGTGAGAGAGGAAATTGGGAGAGTCATTGGTTTTTCGACCTATACAGAGACAGAGGATGACTCTAATTAAATTGCTTTCAAACAAACTGTGAAAAATTGTGTTTTGGGGATGAAAGCCAAGGGTCCGAATTTTTGTAAAAAGTGTAAAAATCCTTTTGGTTTTGTACTAACTCTTTTGACTGAAAAGAAATTATGGACCGAGTAAGGAACGTCCTAAAATACCAACCTATAGTATGGGTAGGGGCTTGTCCTGAGACGCCATAAGTTTTTGATTTTTAAACTTGTGTGCTTAGTTTTCTCAGATTGTGTAAAATGGACTGTAGGAAAAATTTTATTTTTGATTTAATGTTCGAACGCCAAGTGACGTACAAACATCACCTGATTGCAGTGCTCTACCCCTGATGAACTTTCTGATGAAACCAAAAAGTATTGGAAGCTCAGCTCGTTTGAATGCCAATAGCCCGTTCGAACGAGGATCAAGGTTCGAACGCTAATAGATCGTTCCAACATTTAGAGCTCACAGTACTTTGGTCTCTGACATAACTTAAAAGTGCTGGGAGCTAGCAATGTACGAACGCTACATACGTTCAAACGATCTTTTAAAAACCTTCTGAACACGTTCGAACGATGGTGATGTTCGAACGACGCAACTTAGGCTATGAATACCTGGTTCGTCTTCTCCATTCCAAAACCACCAAAATCTTCAAAAATCTCTCAAACCCGCCCTAAAACACCTCCCATTCTAAAAAACCTCAAAACACCTCCTATTTTCAATAACCTGTCCTAAAACACCTCCCATTCTACAATTTCATCTAAAATCAACTCTCCCAAAGCCATTCCCACCTCGTTCATCTTCATTTTCACTCAAAAATCAAGACTTTCTTGCCTTAGAAACCTCAAACCCAAAACACCATGCCTCCAAGGGTTAAGATGCCTACTAGGCGTACTCCACCAGTCAACCAGGAACCAAAATTTTGTCGAGGAGGTAGTTGAGGTAAGAGAGGGGAGGGCACCACTTATGTTGAGGTACGACAAAACCCGCTTTCCCACTGCACTCAAAGCTGCCAGGTACGATAATTTCTACCAAAAACATGTTGTGGTTTGTGAGAGGGATGTTGTCCTGTCTAATTTTGTGGAATTGGTTATCTTTGGGGAGATAGAGAGGAGAGGTTGGAGTTTGTACTTGCAAAACGACGGAGAGGGCGTAATTGACTTGGTGCAGGAGTTTTACTCTACAGCCGAAATAGTCAAAGGAGCTTTGAAAAGCAATGTGAGGGGGATCCATATAGATGTCCATAAGGACTACATTCAAAAGTTAGGCAAGAGGTGCCTCGAGTCCCAAATCCCACCTATCCCCCCAAAAAAAGGTGGTGATGACTGAAGCAGGAAGGGAGTTGACAGGAGTGGCTTGGACTGAAAAGAGAATTTTTAGACAAGTGGAGCTTACCAACAAATACAAAATGCTAAACTTGATTGCGGTGTCAAACTTCGCCCCTATAGGAAGAAAAAATAAAATTCTACCCGAAATGGCTTGCCTTCTCTACGCTCTTAGAAATGGTCATAGCATAGACCTCCCCTCTCTCAGCTTGAATGAAATTAAAAAGGGCTGTGATGTGAAGCAAAGCTCACTCCCATTTGGCACCTTGGTGATAGAGATATGCAAAGACCATGGAGTTAGGGTAAGGCCCGAGATGAAAATTTAAAAGCCAATAGACCCGTTTAACAAGGCTTCTTTCTGATGAAGCCAAGGTTATAATAGAGGCCCAGCTTCTAGACAAGAGAGACCACCAGCCCAAGGAGTGGATGAGGTGAAGGATGAACTTGATCGGGAGGAGGAAAGAGAGATGGATAAGGAGAGAGAGCACCCCAAGGGGCAGGACCTAGGACCAACACCCAGAGATCACTTCAAGAGATTATACTTGGCATCGAGGCCAACCAAGACAAGATTCTCCGATAGCAGGAGGAGATTCTTGGCTACCTGAGGGGTGGAGCTAGAGGAAGTGACGGAGTTGGAGCTGAGAGAGACGGAGGAGAGTGAGAGGATTATTTATGTTCTTGAGTTAGGGGTGTGGATGTTTGTTTCTTCTTTTGTGAAGTTTACTCTGGACAATTTAAGTTTTTGTGTGTTCAATCACTTCTTTTGTGGATGAATTGAATCTTGGATGATGATGTCATGACTTGATCTGAAATGTGTACACCCAACTGTAGGCTGTCAAGTTGTAGTAATAATCCTGTTTGAGTCCAGATTCGAATCCATAGGGAACTTGATGCGTTGGTGTTTCAAAGTAAGCAGTAGTGGAGACCAATTGATCATAGCCTTTGAGATTTGTGATTATGAGGTGTAGAGATTTTTCCTGGATTAAATTTGAAATTCTTTCCAAGAAGGTTTTCTAGACAAAATATAAGATTAATTTAAATGGAAGAAGAGTCACTCTTTAGTTCGAGGATCAGGATATGTAGTCAATTATTCGGTTTGTTATGTTTATGCTTAATAACTCAATTAACTCCCGTGTCTATAGCAAGTTAATCAGAAGGTAAAGATGGACTGCAAGAATTAAAACCATGGTTCTGATGCCTTTTTAGAAGTTTACAAAAATTGCTTGTGCCGAGACTTAACCCATCTGCAATCCAGCAAATGTTTCTACAAGACATCCAACCATGGTTTGAATATTCCATTCTTTAAATGAAGCACAGTAAAGGGGATGATTAAAGGGTAGTCATGAAGATCTATTTGTGGTACTTGACTTGAAACGAAGGGTCTTTTCAGGCAAGAGTCATCCGTGTCATAGAAAGATTCTCGATTATACAAAGTACCTTACCTTGGCTAGATATAATCAATCATTTAACAAAAAAAAGGGATAAATATTAAGCATTAGAACAGTGCATAAATATAACTTTTGGACAATCAATACATGCCCTTCACCTCTTACTAAAGAGTGAATGAGAAACTACTCACTCTTCATAGTTTTGGTAAAACTAGAAAAATGAGTGATGCTCATCCCTCTAAGTAGAGGACATTGCAAAATAAAAGCACAATAACCAAAGAGCTAATCTTCAATAAAGAATGAATGAATTATGTTTCACCCTTCACGGCTTAGCCAAAGCTCTAGAAAAGTGGAAGAGTTTCACTCCTCTGAGAAAGAAGGAAACTCAAACAATAAAAGTGCAAGACATAAATAAAGACATGTATGCAATAGCATAATTATAAAGACTAGAAGTAAGTAAAGAAACTACACTTCATAGGTAAATGCAAATGTAAACATTAATGTAAAGAAAGGAATGAGAGTCTAAATTTCCCAATTCTATAGCAAAGAAGAAAATTAAGACAATAGAAAAGGGGGAGTTCCTGAAGTGCTGCCCTTAATACTGTCTAGTGTTGGCTCCCCTTTGCTCTCTAAAAATGGGTGTATTTATAGGCAAGGAGAAGGCAAAAAAAGGGGGGGTGAAGGAATAGTCTCATCCCTGAACTCAAAGTGAAAACCCACCCACTCTGCAGACAATCTGTCGAGGACGTTTGAACGGTATCTGGCGTTCGAACATATTTGCTATTTTTGTTCTAAGGGCGTTCAAATGCTGAATGGCATTCGAACTTGTCTTCTATCTTTGCTCTAAGGGAGTTCGTACGTCAGATGGGATATGTACATATCACTCAGACGTCAAATTGTATGTGGTCCTCAGTGGAAATCTCCTACCACACTCCATGCAGAACTTGTCATAGATTTGCTGCGACACCCTATATCTTCTGTCAGTCTGGTCTGGTCAGTGCTTCAATGGACGTTCGAATGGTAGGTGATGTTCAAACGTAGTACTTAATTCTTCAGGGTTTTGGTTCTTGGCTACAACACATCTTGTCTCAGCAGTCTGGTCTTTGTCTGGTTCAAGTGGACGTTCGAACGGTATGTAGCGTTCGAATGGTACTACTCTATTCCAAGCTTCTCTATTTTGTTCCCCAATGAGCTAGAATTACATTGAAATGTACATTTTGTCGCCCTTGAACCTTTTTTCACTTTAGAACCTCAAATGTAATCATTTAAACTCCATCAAAATCTAATTAATCCAAAAAAATGCATAATAATATGCTACATTTGAGTACTAATCATGTCACATGATCATATTTTGTGGAAATGAATGATTTAATTTATCATTTTTATCTGTTTAAATTGCATATACAGAATTGGCACTATAGTAATTGATGGTAATGCAAAAAGGAACAAATTTGGATGTTAAGACTGCTTGTTTAAATAACTAATCACATGATCGGTTCGATACACAACTTAGCAATTTAGAATTAAAACCACATCTCCTTAAACGATGATATTTTCTCTATGCATAAATTATCA
Source organism: Ilex asprella (assembly GCA_023539305.1). NCBI lineage: Eukaryota > Viridiplantae > Streptophyta > Magnoliopsida > Aquifoliales > Aquifoliaceae > Ilex > Ilex asprella. The sequence continues at coordinate 27,585,001 of CM042193.1, read as the reverse complement.
AATGTACAACGGTATTTGTTATTTTCAAGGTACAAGATGATTGAACTCGAAAATGGAATCCGTATATAATTGACATTCCCTGAAAAACCCAACATAATCAGTGGAGATGATAGAAAACACCTTGGTAAGTCTTGAGCTTTACAATACTTCTGAGAGAATAACAGCATTTACTCAAGAGAGCTCTTTCACTTCATTTCTTTCAATAATCTCATTAACCTTGCTTTGATTGACGCAACTTAAGTGATCTGCTGACATATCTCACAGGAAGCACATGCATACGACACATAAATGTGCACATACTTGAGAAGTGATTTTAGGCCATCTTTCAATTTGACTTTGAGCCCTAGCCATTTTTTTTTGTAAAATTATATCCCTAGTTAGCCATGTTTGAGCCTTCAAAGAATAAATTCTTTTTCGAAATACCCATACTATGACCAAGCCACAAAAAAAAAATTAAACTGGACAAACTTCGCTATCTAATTTTCTTACAGCCTCTTATCTATCAGTATGATGCAACAAAAAAAAGGGGAAAGATGATGATGGCCCCTAGTGCATGAAAGAAAAAGTCAAGGAAAATAACAGAAAGTGAAAAAGAAACAAAAAGACAGGGACTTGCCAAGAAAGTAAAAAATGAGAAAAAGGAACGAAATAAATACCATTCCCAAGCAAAAATGTCGAAAAGCCAAAATGGGGTGTGCTAAAATGCATAAAAGAGATAGCTTTTGAATTCCACTGACGTCTTTTCGTTAGCCACTAACCTCTGGCCACATTACAACCTATGCAAAGCCCTAATTGATCTTAAGTCTGATGCATGTGTGTGTATTGTTAATCAAAAGATGGGATATGTTAAATAGTTCTTCTTTTAATTACATCAATATTCTTTCATGAGATTATGCTTTAAGTCCGTTTCCTCAAAACTTCACTCTTTTACTAATTGTACATTTGATTTTTCGATTGCCATCTTCTGATTACATGCCCCATTGAGAGACAAGTCACTATATTCAGAGCGAATTTTTGCTGAGGGCATTCATAAGACAGATTTGTGAAATACTCCCATTGTGGGAGAGGTTTGTGTGTTGTTCTTGGGGAGATAAGTTTGGTACTAGACCAACATCTTTCCATTTGTACTTGTATTATGTTGATATGAGGCTTTTCTTACTTGCATTTACATTTGAAGGGTGGAACGTGATTCACTCATTCTTCGTTGAAGATTGGCTCCTTGGCTGTTGTTCTTTTATTTTGTAAGTTCTCTACTTGGAGGGATGAGCATCACTCATTTTTTTAGCTTTACCAAAGCCATGAAGAGTGAGTAATTTCTCATTCACTCTTTAGAAAGAGGTGAATGACATGTATAAATTATCCGTAAGTTATATTTGTGCTTTGTTCTAATGCTTAATGTGTATGTCCCCTTGCTTATTGGATGATTGATTGCATCTAGCAAAGCTAAGATACTTTGAATGATCGTAGTTCTTTTTATGACACGGAAGACTCTTGCATAAGAAGAATAGTCATTTCAAGGCAAGCACCCCGACTAGATCTTCATGACTACCCTTCAACCCTCCACATTATTGTGCTTCATTTAAAGAATAGAATATTAATATCATGGTTGGATGTCTTGTAGAAACACTTGCTTATTTGTAGACAGGTTAAGTCTCAGCACGGGAAATTCATGTAAACATCTAGAAAGACATCAGAACCATGTTCTTAATTCTCACAATCCATCTTTATCTTCCGAAAAACTTGTCGTTCACACGGGAGTTAGTTGAGTTATCAATCATAAATATAATAAACTGGATAACGAACTGCATGCCCAGATCCTTGAACTAAAGAGTGACTTTCTTTTCATTTGAACTTATCTTATATTTTGTCTAGAAAACTTTCTTGGAAAGAATCTTATATTTAGTCCAAGAAAAACCCTAAATTTCGAAACCCTAAATCACAATGGTTACAACCAATTGATCTTTACCACTGATTATTTTGAAACACCAACACAAAGTTCCCTGTGGATTCTACTACGGACTTAAACCAGATTATTACTACAGCTTGATCGCCTGCACTTGGGTGTACACACTTCGGATCGAGTCACATACCCTGGCATAATTGACACCCCATGATGCTCTCCTAACCCCAAAAGTAAAATTTCATGTGAGAGAGAGGAGGGAAGCAAGAGAAAGAAGATGGGTGGTTTGGAAAGCATGGGAGGAACATGCTTGGCTTGTTTTTGCTTGTTCAAGTGTTCAACCTCACCCACTCATTGCAACTCAGTCCACACAGGCTAAGGGAAGAAAGATTGACGAAATTTACCAAGTCTTGTACTATAATTCAGATTATACAAGCATTTGAAATGAGGAGGCTACCTAAGCTTAGGAGTAGTATAGAGAGAGAGAGAAGTTCCAATGAAGAAGATGAAGTTGTAGAGAGAGAAAGTTGGGTTTTTACATTTCCATCACCATTTTCATTGTAGTAAGCATTATTTTACTTGTAATCCTTCCCTCTTTCACTTTAAACTCATTTATTTCAAATTTAAATCAAGTTTAGCTTAATTTTTTTTGTATTTCCATTTCTATAATTGAGTTTTCTCTTTAAGCGTTGTTTTTGGGTATGAATGATTTTGTTCTTGCAGTTTAAACCTTTTCTTGCATTAATACAAGTAATATGTTCCATTTCACCACCATGTCTCTTTACATTATGTTTGTTCTTATTTTTACTATGAGTAACTAGACTTTTAGTTGGCTAATCCAAGTGGAATTTCCTCTTGGATATGTGAAATTGACTCTCGTTCATTCTTCCTTGTAGTGTTAAGTGGTTTGGTTTGATTAGGTTGAGTGTGGACTTTGTTGTGAGGTCTTGATACACTGTAGACTTGTCACGGGGTATGCTTGAACCCAACACCTCCACATTACTCCCTCACGTCCTATGAATCATTCAAATATCGAGACACCATTGGTTGAGTGAATTGAGTTGATTTGAAATTTTCATTAGAATGACCTCCATGGATTAGCCAATCTTGCTTTCTTGCATTCTTATCGATACAAAACTCACCAAACAAAAATTCGCAAGATTTTACACTTTTCATTTCTTTCAAATCATCCTTCAAATAAATTTGACATTTCTTTCCCTGAGGAGACGACCTTGGAATACCCATTCCTAGTAAAACACAACTTTGCAATTCTCTTTACGCTTGGGGAGCACTTTTTGTGCACACACACACACATACCTGTTTTTCCCCATTTCTTGCTTTGAACCTGAGGGAGAATGATACCACTTCGTATAAGCCATATACACGCAATTCGTGTTCGTGTTTGGAGAATAGGGAAAAAAAATCAAGCACCTCCCTGCCAATCCACCACCGAAGTGTGGTTTCTACTATGAAGACCTTCCCTTAACACTAATTAGCACAAAATATTACATATTCCAAGTGCATTTACATCGCTTTTAGGCTAGCTTTTGTGGTTAATATGAGTGGAAATGCATTGTTTGTGCTATTAATTGATTTTCGGTATGCTTGCAGATTAAAGGTGATAAATAATAATTGTAAAGCCTTCTCATAGTGATTAAGATGAATGAAGATGAAGGGATGGCTTGACGATAGCTCAGGAGGTGAAGAAGCCATGAAGTCAGCAAAATAAGGGAAAACCTACCGGTAGGCCATACCCGTAGGTTTAAGCTACTCGACCTACACCTACCGATAGGTTTTACTTACTGGAGTGAAACCTACCGGTTGGTTTTACTAAAATTTCCAGAGTCTACATATCATGCTCTGTAACCTTAGGGGATCCCACCAATCACTCTCCCACTTGTCCCTAAGCCTTACACACAGACACCCCCTCACACACTCAAGCTTGGACTTTTGTAGCTTTGGACATTAATGAGGTGAGAGGAGAGAGAAGATGTTCGGTGTGTAGGCTATGCTTGCACTAGCCTATCCAGCCCATCCCTTTCAGCCCTTATTGTTGGGATCACTTCACACAGCTAGGGGATGCTTCCATGGACGTTTTTGGCAAGCTCCTTAACCATTATTCAACATTAGCTAGAGACACATTGTAATATAGAGAAAGAGTCCAAGGTAGAAGATGAATAGTATTAGAGAGAGAAGTTGATTTTTTTTCATTTTCTTCCGTACATTGTCTTGTAATCCATTGTAAGACTTGTTTAAGCTTTGTTTAATGCCCTTAATTTCATTTATTACAAGCATATTTCAAGTTTAGTCTTTCATTCTGGCTTTCACCATTAATGCATTCAAGTTCTTCATTTTCAAGCTTCCAAATGGGTATTAAATGCATTCTCTTGTAGTTTGTATTTCCATGCATTAACCTAACTCGAATCTTCATTCCCTTACAATGTCTTACCATTACATTATTATCTTTCCTTTAAGCATGAGCAGCTAAGCCCTTTATGTTGGCTAATCTAAGGGAGATCTCCTATTGAGTATCCCATTTTAACTCATTTTCTTTCCTCCTCTTGGTGTACTTTGGTTCAGTTTGACTGGGATAGGGTGAGGACATGGTTGTGAGTTCTTGATACACCGTAGGCATTGTCACGGGGTATGCTTGAATCCTCACCTCCATTTTAGTTTTGAGCTTCCCACGAATCAATCAAACACCTAGACACCATTGGAGGAAAGTTAACGAGTTAGTTTAATAGGTTAATTATGTTAGTTAAACAACTTAAAACAATCAAAGTAAGTCAAATTAGGGCTAGTGCGTAAATTAGGGTTAATGCGTTAATTGTTGTAGTTTTTAGGGTTTCGTATGTAAATGCTACAAAGTAAAGGGGAGCAATCTGTCAAAGTCAAATCAGCAGGGGATCAAAGAGAAATTACATCAAATCAAGAAAGGAAGCAAACCACCAAAAACAATGGAATGCCACTATCCGCATGGTGGTGGTGGCGCCCAGACGGTCAACAAACTGCCTCAAGTCCTTTCTCTCCTCCTATTGGCCATTATATGAAACAAGAGCTTCTGATTGGGCCTCCATTCTTCCGCCACCTTAAACCACCTCCTCTAGAGCCTATAACTACCCCTGTACATCTAAATTTCAATCCAATTCAGTTTTAGTTCAAAAGTTCTGGGAGAGAAAAAGCTAGGGAGAGTGGAGGGAATTCTGGAGAGTCAGGGATATCCATAAAGGGTCAGATACAGTCAGTGAGTGAGAGAAATTAAAAAATAGTATAGTGGAGCCTGGCTGAACCACTTCCAGCCTACTTTCCAGCTGAAGCTTTTCTTTCTTCTACATTTCTTTTATTCTATTCTACTTAGAGGTTTCAACCTCTCCTACTTTTGTACCCTAATTGGTATTAAGAGTGGTCATGTTTCAACTATTCCTAAGGAAAGGATTGTCTATATTTTGTTTAAGTATTGTAATGGAACTATCTCGCATCTCTTGCTCGTCTATAGCAATTGGGCGTGAGTAGTCCACTTCTACCGTTTCGATGAAGGATGAACATATGTAATATTTTGTTTAATTTATGGAAATGTCGATGTTATAAATATGTTTTATTGTTATACTAGTCCTAACCCGTGCCTGAAGGCACAATATAATATAAAATTTTAGTGCCCAAAAAATCAATCCCACTATATTAAATTTTTTCAACATGTGTATACTATTGTATATGAATAATATTTGAAATAAAAATTATATTAACTACAAATTAATTAAATATTAAATGATTAAACATATGATTGAAATGAGTGATGCGATTTTTTTAGGTAAGGAATATATAAATGATTAAACATGTGATAGAAATGAGTGATACGACTTGACGTTTGAGTCTAACATAGGGATGATGGGTGAGGTAAGTGATTGGTGATGGTTTCGAGAGGAAAAATATGATTGGGATAAAATTTAAAGTATGAGCTATTTTATGATATAGACAACCTCTCATACTGATGGATGGTTACATTTATAATATGCTCATAGTTATGAACACTGAGCGGTACCTAATGATATATACCATACTAACTACTAGTTAAGTACTTCATGCATGATACAGTGATGTACATGATTGGGCTTTATGTAAGAATTGATTGTTTGGTTATAGACGGGTTAAGTCTCGGCATAGCCAATGCTTTTGATTCAATGCGTAAACCGGAATCTCATCATTAGTGAATCATCAACTTGCCAGTCGAATAACTGTAGTATTCCTTCTAAATAGCTTGCCATCTGGTTTACTATAGTTTTTAACTATTGCATGGTATAGATATGTCGATTGAGTAATTCAAATATTCCTCCTGAATGACTTGCCTTCTAGTTTACTTGGATTGTTTTATTTTTGCATATAAATATACCTGCCAGCTAACCCAATCATTTTCTGGATAGGATTTAACATTCATCATACCTACCAGTTGACTTTCTAGTAAAATGGGGATTAATTGTTGTAAGGTGGCATTTCCAGAACTTAGCCAATATAATGCATATGGAATCACCGAACTGAAGGGTATCTTTTAATTCTTGTGTTTCATATCTTTTAATTATCACATCTCCGTAGTTTTAACTAAGTTTGTTTTAATGATTCTAAGGTTGCACTACAAGCTCTTTTATTGCATTTGGTATTTGTAACAACTTCACCGTTTCAATTTTGAATTCCAATTATTAGCTTCTTGTGGGTTCGACCTCAGAATTAAATCGAGTATTATATTGCAATTTGGCCACTTATACTTGGGTGTACACCACTATTCAGGCTGAATGTGAGTCAAGATTTTGGGCACCATTGTCGAGACTTATGGTGATTTAAAAATCAAATAGAGAAGTTTTTTAGTTGTATTCTATGTATATTTATTGTTTGTTGCATTTTCATTGTTTATGTATGTTAATTCATCAATAGGGTCTATAAATCAGTATAATCCTTCATCTCCATCTTCGTTACACGCATCATGCGAATTAAGTATGGCTCACAATAATCAACGAGAGCAAAAGGTAGTTCAGAATGTCCGACCATTAAGACAATATTTGCATCCTGCATGCACTAATGCCCCATCATGCTTTGCTTTTTCCATAAATGCTCAAAATTTTAACATAAAGGCAGGGAAAATACAGTTGTTACCGCAATTTCATGGTCTGGAGTCTGAAAACCCACATCTGCATGTTAAAGAATTTGAGGAAGTATGTGGAGCCTTGGAAGATAATTCTGAAATGTCCCAGTTGAAAATTTTTTCTCTCTCTTTCAATGGCAAAGTTAAACAGTGGCTAAATTCTTTAAAATTCCAGTCTATTCCGAGTTGGCAAGTTTTCCAAATTGAGTTTTTCAAAAAGTTATTTCTTGTGCATCGTACTAATGTATTGAGACATCAAATTATGAATTTTTCTGTAAAAGAAGGGGAAACTTTTTATCAATGTTGGGAGAGATTCAAGGATCTTCTCTAAGCTTGTCCACATCATGCATTTCAGAGTTGGACTTTCGTAATTTTTTTCTATGGCGCCCTCCCATCTATATTGTGTCAGTTTGTTGAAATGATGGCCCAAGTTAGCGCCAAATTTAACAAGTCCTATTTTCAATTCTTATTCAGAAACCTATAACCTTGGGTGGAGAAATCATCCAAATTTCAGTTGCAAAAACACACAGTCGACGAGACAACAACCAAGTTAGCCCCAAATTTAGCAGTCACATAAACCCCAGCACCAAAAGAGTCTAGAGGATACCATGAACCAGTTCATCCAAACTCAAATGAATTTCAATATTTAGCATACCCATGCATTTAATGATTTTAAAACTCAAACCTCATAGAATATTGAAGACATTAAGAGTCATCTCGCCAAATTGACACAGTCCTCAAGCACGTCAAATAAGGAAAAATTCCTATCTCAACCAAAACCCCCACAGAGTCAAAACCAGACCAATGTTGTGTCTTTCGAACCATCTCTGAGTCAAGTCCATGCAATTACCAGGCTGAGAAGTGGTAAGGTAATTGATAAAATCATTAAAGACATGTTAATTCCTAAGCCAAAACCTGAATCAATCCTAGTCAATGAACCAGTTGAGCATGAACATGTAATTGGAAAGGAACCAGAACCGCCAAAGGAAAAAGATTCTTTTTGTCCTATCCTATTACCTTTTCCTCGAGCAGTCAAGAAACCTAAAACTCCAGCCAAGCATTCTAAAATCTTTTAATTGTTCAAGCAAGTGAAAATTAACATTCCCCTATTGGATGCTTGATGTTTTCCATCATATGCCCTAATCTCCATACATAAACCCTCAATATATATATGGCTTAGGTGTGTGAATGAGTGTCACTCTTACTTGGGTTTGATGTAAGAAATGGGGAAACGGATGTGTGGGAATGAAATGTGTGTGTGTGCGTGTGTGAACAAAAGTGCTCTCCAAGCGTAGAGAGACTTTCAAGGGTCGTGTTTTACTTGGAATTTTTATTCCAAAGTCGTCTCCTTAGGGAAGGAATGGAATTATGTTGAAGGTGATTTTGTTGAAAAAAAAAGTGTGAAAATCTTTGATGTTTGAGTTTGGTGATTTGGGTTTATGATGAAAATAAAATGGAAACAAGTGTTGGCTAATCAGAACATCTCATTCCAATGGGAATGCCAACTCAACTCAACTCAAGAGCTTCCTCCAATGGTATCTAGATGTTTGATTGATTCGTAGGAAGTACGAGACTAAAATGGAGGTGAGGATTCAAGCATACACCATGAAAAGTCTATGGTGGGTCAAGAACTCACAACCATGTCCACACTCAACCTAGTCAAACCAAATCAACGCACACTACGAGGAGGAAAGAAAATGAGTTGAAATAGCATACCCAAGAGGAGTTCTCCTTGGGATTATCCAACTTAAAGCTTAGCTTAGCTTCGCATGATAAAAGAAATGACATTCATAATGTAAAGGGACATGACGAAAAAATAAAACATGGAACTTGAATTAATGCAAGAGAACTTAAACTATGAAGAAGTGAATTTAAAACCCATTTTGAAAGTTTGAAGTGAAAAACCCAATGTAAACATGGTAGAATCTAGAACACGTAACAAAACTTGAAATACACTTGAAATACATGAGATTAAAGTGCAAGAATTAAGGAATACAAGAGATTTAAAGCTTACTAGAACTAAAAAGGAGAAGAAAATGCAAAAATACAAATTTCTCTCTCTAGAACTTCATATTCTTCCTTGGAATTTTTCTCTCTAAAAACTAATTCTAAGCTTAGGTAGCCTCTCTTCCTCAAAAGCTTGTCTGAATGTTGAATATATGGTGTAGAGCACTTGCATTTTCATCCATGAGGCTCCCCATAGCCTGTGTACAGGCCTCTGATCAGTGGGAGATGAGTTGATTGGCTTTGGATAGACTAGGACAAGCCTAGCCAACAACCACCATGCCTCCCTCCTTCTCTCTCCCCCTTTCCCATCCTCCATCTTCCAAGGCTAACTTTGGGGTGTAGAAGGCATGTATGTATGTACAATATGTCAGATGACAAGTGGGAGAATCATAGGCAGGACCCCTAAGCAAGTAGAGCATGAGTTACAAGCATTCTGGCACTTCTGTGCAAAAATTGCCGGCAGAACGATGAAACCTACCGTTAGGTTTTACTCCAGTAGCCAAAACCTACCGGTAGGTTTTCTGGAAGGTGCCAGGTCAGAACTAGTTTTTGTAAAATTGTCATAACTTTTGATCCAACCATCTGATTGAAATGAAGTTGGAAACAATATAGAGAACATCCAGATCTACAACTTTCATGTTTTTCACATTTTCATATTCAAAGTGAATTATGGTCAAACATGGATAAAACAGAGGTACTAATACCAAATTTTGCTGGTGCCGGTTCCAAAATTCAAGTAGGCTTACATACTGATGCCTATGATACCAAATATCACTACCTACTTGATTTCTTTCACTTTAAAGCCTCACAATCCTCATATAAAGTGTCCATATCTGCACCACCCATTTACACTTAGTTTCAGGGTTTCCAAAATCTATCATTTATGCTATAATTGCCTGTAACATCAAGATTTCAACATTATTCATAACTTCAACTAACTCTAAGCAATTAAATAAAAAAATTAAGTTAAAGTGCATGTAATGAGGCCTTTAAATATGCAATATTAAGCACTCATCATTGGATGCGATCAAACAAGTCCCATCTTATGCCAAGTTTTTGAAAGACCTTTGCACAGTCAAAAGAAAGACCAGTGTACCAAAAGAGCATTTTTAACTTAGCAGGTCAGTGTTATCAGCCAATACAAGGCCCCTTTTAAGTACAAAGATCCTGGAAGTCTTATAGTGCCGTGTATAATAAACAAAATTTAGATTGAGCAAGTATTGCTTAATCTGGGAGCCAATGTTAATTTGCTTCAATACTTGGTCTATAAATAGTTAGGGTTGGGTGAGTTGAAACCCACCAATGCTATATTGCAATTGGCAAACCGATATGTGAAAACCCCACGAAGAGTTGTGGAGGATGTGTTAGTTTAAGTGGATAAATTCTATTTCCTAGTGGATTTCATTGTCATAGATACTCAACCAGTTCTGAATGCATCTACGTACATTCCTGTCATTCTAGGTCAACTATTCCTTACTACATCAAATGCATTGAATAATTGTAGGAGTGGAATCATAAAACTTTCATTCTGAAAATATAAACTTAGAGTTGAATGTGTTTAACATGACAAAACAACCCAGAGAAAAGGAGGTGATGAGTGAAGTAAATTGAGTCGAGTTGTTAACTCAGAGTATATTTGAAACTTTCCATTGCCATTTCTAGATCAAGTATTAGCAAGAATAGTTGGTGATGCATATTATTATTTTTAGATGGATATTCTGGTTATAATCAAATTGAAATTACAATATATGATCAAGAAAAAGCTATATTTACATGTCATTTTAGTACTTTTGCATATAAAAGAATGCCTTTTGGACTATGTAATGCTCCATCTACCTTTCAGCGTTGTATGCTAAGTACATTTAGTGATATGATAGAACGATGTCTAGAAGTTTTCATAGACGATTTTTCAATGTACGGGGATTCATTTCATATATGTTTAGAAAATCTTGAAAAAGTACTCATTCGATGTGAAGAAAGAAACCTTGTCTTAAATTGAGAAAAATGTCATTTTATGGTTACACAAGGTATTGTTTTAGGTCATGTAGTATCTAAAAAATGAATCGAGGTTGATAAATCAAAAATTGATCTGATAGCAAATCTGCCTTCACCAAAAACAATAAAAGATATTCGCTCGTTTTGAGGTCATGCAGAATTTTACAAAAGATTTATAAAAAATCTTTGTTTTATATTTAGACCTATATGTAATCTTTTATGTCAGGATGCATTTTTTGAATGCAATAATGCATGTCAATTGGCGTTTGATACATTAAAAGGCATGCTTATTTCTGCACCTATTATGCAACCTCCTGACTGGTCTTTACCTTTTGAAATAATGTGTGATGCAAGTGATTATGCAATAGGAGCTGTATTAGGTCAACGAAAGATAAACAATCTTATGTTATTTATTATGCAAGTAAAACTCTAAACGATGCACAAATATACTATTCAACCCCAAAGAAAGAACTACTTGTTGTTGTATTTGTTTTAGATAAATTTCATTCATATCTGATTGGATCGTCGATTGTTGTATTTACAGATCATGTAGCTTTAAAATACTTACTTACTGAGAAAGATGTTAAACCACATGTCCTACGATAGATATTAATACTTCAAGAATTTGATCTTATCATTAAGGATAAGAAAAGAGTAGAAAATGTGGTAGCATATCACTTGTAAAGGATAAATTATGAAATAATGGTAGAACCAACTCCAATTAAAGAAACCTTTCCGGATTAATCGCTAATTATTTAGCCACTAGTATTTTCTAATTATACCTGGTCTGATAGAAATAAGTTTCTAAGTGATGTACGTAATTGTTTTTGGGAGGATCCTTATTTGTTTAAATAATGTAAAGATCAAATAATAAGGCGTTGTGTACCTAATCATGAAATAGGTTCGGTAATTCAATTTTGTCACTCTAAAGCTTGTGGAGGCCATTTTTCTTCAAAGAAAACCACTGCTAAAATTTTGCAGTGTGGATTTTATTTGTCAACTCTTTCTAAAGATGTTCATATATTTCTTTTAAATTATGACAAATGTCAAAAACTGGGAGATATTTCAAAAGAAATATGATGCCTTTAAACCCTATTTTAATCATTAAAATTTTTAATTGTTGGGACGTCAATTTTATGTGTCAATTTCCTCCATCTTTTAGATATTTGTATATTTTAGTTGCAGTCGATTACGTCTCTAAAAGGGTAGAGGCAATTCCATGTAGAAATAATGATCATAAAACATTGATCAATTTTTTTAAACAAAATAATTTGTCCTGCGTTGGAATTCCTCGGACAATTATAAGTGACGATGGATTATATTTTTGTAATAAAGTTTTTAAAAATCTTATGAAAAAATATTCGATTTCACATAAAATATCCACTCCATATCATCCACAGACAAGTGGACAAGCTAAAATAGCTAATAGGGAGATAAAATATATCTTAAAAAAGTAAATCCAGATCGCAAGGATTGGTCTTTAAGATTGACTGGTGCACTTTGGACTTACCGTACTACATATAAAATTATTTTAGGAATGTCTCCTTATCAGTTAATATATGAAAAACCATGTCCCTTGCCTATAAAATTAGAACATCGAGCATATTGAGCAATAAAAATGATGAATTTTGATATGGACAAAGCTTGAATATCTCGCAAACTTCAAATTAATGAATTAGAGGAATTAAGAAATGAAGCTTATGAAAACAGAAAATTTGTGAAATCAAGAACAAAAATTTCTCAATATAACAATATTATTCGAAAATCTTTTAAACCTTCTCCAAATGTTCTATTGTGCAATGAAAAACTTCGTTTATTTTCTAGAAAATTAAGATCTAGATGGACAGGTTCTTATATTTTTTACTATGGACAAATTGAAATTGAAAATCTGTTAATTGGAAATATCTTTCAAACTAAATGGTCAAAGGGTTATACCATATTATGATGGATTTAATCATGATATAATTTTTGTACAGCTTTTTGATCCTGTTTATGTACGCTGAGAAATATATTGTTGTTTGATAATTAAATAATATTACTAATTACTTGTAATTTATTTGATAGATTAAATGTCATGAATGAAAGTCATATATTCTAATCATCGAAAGACATCAGATTGCTGGTTTTTATTATCAATGCTGATTATCATTGTTTTTACATTGCAGATAATGTTTAATTTAAGTTAGGGAGGTATGGCTGTGAATTTACTTTTTGTATTTAGAGTATTAATTTTGGTTTAAATTTGTTTGTCTTTGTGACTGACAGACGTTAAAGAACCAGATAGTGAGTCAATGAAACAAAAATGGACGATAAACTATTTTGGTTAAGTTTATTTCTACTACGTCATCTTCCAAAAGCTATACATGTATTGATCATGCAAAAAGATAGAAAAGTTAGAAATTTAGAAATTTTCTAAAGTCAACCAAGACCCCTGTGTGGAAAAATTACATTTGCTAAACGCCAAAGATCAAAGTGTCTTGGTGGGTGTGTAAGATGTGGTCGTTTAGAACATTTGTGATAATATAATCAGTGTGCAGAACCAATTTCAAGTTGAGGTTAGATCATCTCTCATGGATTAGGTATGGGCAGAGTAAGGATTATCCTGAGGCGCCATCCTATTCTACCCCAATGTTAACAAGATACTTAAGAAATGAAGTTAACTGTGTCACAGTTGTTATTGATCCAGACAGTTTAGACTTTGAATCAATATGATCAAATGATGTATAATTTTGAAAATAATTGTACATATTTATAAATAATTATACATAATTATAAATAAATGTTAATAACTATAAATTAATTAGGAAACTCACTAAATAAGAAATAACAAATAAAATAAAAAAAATAAAAACCACCATTTTTTTGACAAGAAAAAGAGTGGTTAGCAAAATTTTGTAGAAAATATAGAAGTGTATTTAATTTTGTACACTACAGGAATTTAATGGAGAATTGCACAGAATCAAAGAAGCAGTTTGCAGTAGCAAAGCCAAAAAACCAGCTAGGCAGCATTGTTCGGACAGTGGGCCTAGCATCCAGACGACAGTGCCCCTATAAATGTCATCTGCATGCAAGAAAGCCAATTATTTCATCTGCCTCGCAAGCAAAAAGTCAAAATAGCCTAGTTTTCTCCTAAGAATAGCTCTCAAATTTGCAATATTCAACCATTTTTCTTCAAATATTCTCCGATTATTCACTTACCCATCACAGTTTGAAGGTATCTACTGATTGAAATCAATTGAAATGAAGTATTTGAAGAGAAATCAAGAAAAACATGGATTCAAGACGACAAATGAGAGGATCTTCACGTCATGCAAAAAGAGATCAACCCCAACCACCTCCACACAACCTGGACCAGGAAATAACTTCAATGAGGTGATGTTTGAAAATTTTGCATAATAGGCCTGGTATGATACTAATTTTTTGACTAAAACTATCATTTCTAAATGACCAGTTATTTATGAGGATTATGAGAACAACGAAGTAAGAAAAATTATTGCTAAAAGATGATGGTTACATTATGTTAGATTTCTTGCTCCTCCTTATGGCTGTTTAGTTTGTGAGTTTTATAGTAATGTTGAGATAATTGGAGAAAAACAATTGTGTGCGTTTGTACGGGGTAATTTTTTCTAAGTTACATCGATTATTTTAGCCGAATTTTTTCAACCCACTTAAAGACCACAAAACCCGCAATATCCTTACACTAAATTCCCTGATTTAACCGAGGTAGGGATAGAGTTGACGGGTAACCAAGAATTTGTTTGGAGAAGGCCAAATAAATATATAAAGCAAGGAGATTTGACAAAAAATATCAAATTTGAATTTGATAATAGTGAACAGTTTGTTACCCTGAGCCTAGAAAAATCAGATTTATACTAAGCAGGCCTACTGTGTATATGCTTTTGGGAAAGGACACACAATTGATCTTCCAAACCTAATCATAGATTAAGTGTTGCTTGTTGTGGATAGAAAGAAACCCTCACTCCCATATACTATGTTACTTTCTCAGCTATGTAGGAACAAGGGCATAATTATTGATCCTATATGGAAAACAGTGGACCATTTTGGAGCATTGGATAAAACTTCATTAAAAAAGAGTCATGGAGGACAGCCTAAAGAGCAACCAAAAATACCACCTCGACCACAAGATGAAACATTTCAAGTACCTAAAGAATTCATTCTGCAAGAATAGCAGCAACCACAAGAGGATCAGTCATACATATCGGTAGAAAACAGGACAGATAGACAGATTTTGCTAGGATTGGAGACCATGGTTAACCAACTTAGAACCACTATCACCCAGCTTGGTACCAGCATCACCCAGATAAATCAACGTATGACTGATTATGAGCAGAATCAAGCAGAGATGCTGAGACTATTTCGTGAGAGTTTTGGTGGATGACTTTCTCCTTCTTGAAGACTAGAGATTCTACACAAAAACTGTTATCTTTCACCCAATTTTTAATCATGCACTTTTATTTTATGCACTTGAACTTTAATTTATGTTTTTCACTTGTTTTTTTAAAACTTATTTGTCTTGAACTTACGTATGTTTTGAACTTATTTATTTTGAAATTAGGTGTGTTTAAACTTGTTTTTGTTACTTATGAAACTAATATTTTTAAGTTAGGAAGACTATTTCATATGATTCATAGTTAAATTAAGTTATTATTATAATATTTTGCAAGAATAATCTTAATCTGATCACGAGGGATTCTCATATTGTAGTTATGTATTATCTAAATATTTTTGTTTAAACTTATGCTTGAAAGCACAATTAGATTTCTTTATTGTTAAAAACTTTATGAAATATTACACTATTTCCATATGTAGTGAAGATGTAGAACCTAGTGCAGATTTTGAACCGATCATTCTTAGAGAGATATTCTACATCTACTCAAATACAAATCTTAGATTAAGCGGTAAACTTTCTTGAATAATCTCATTAGCTTTGTTTTGATTAACACTTACAGAATTATATTATTAGCATTATCCTTAACTTTCATTTAGAATGAGTATGACTATATGATTTCTGGAAAATGATCGTAGGTCATGTTTGATTAATCTTGAGCCTTTAACAATTTCTTTTACAAAATTATATCCTTAGTTAGCCATGATTGAGCTTAACAGAATATAAATTCATTTCTTAAAACCTGAGAAATATCTGAGCCAGGTAAAAATATAATCAACCTACCTTCGCTATCTAATTTTCTTGCACCCTCTTCTAAATCAACAAGATATGGAAAAGCAGAAGAAGAAGAAGAAGAAAAAGAAGAAGAAAAGGTAGAAAAGGACAATGAAAGGCAAAAGAGTAATCATTGTTCAAAGAAAAGAAAATCTTGGAAAAGAAATTTCAAATGAAAAAGAAAAAAAGAAAAGAGCCAAGAAAGTGAAAATGGGTGAAATGAAAAGGCTGAATATGCAAAATCTTAATAAAAGGTGTGCCACAATATTAAAAGGAATATAGTGTTTGAATCCCACTAGCGTCATTTCAAAAACCTTAAATCGATGGCCGCATTACAACCCTAATAAAGTCATTTTTTATTCTAGAAATCATGCATTTGAATTAATCCTATCAATCCAAAAAAAGGAAATTGTTAATAATTTATTTAATAAAGTAGTAATATTCTTTCATGAGATTATGTCAATTTCCACTTTTATTCAAATTCTTTTGATCAACTACATATGAAACAATTTGCTTTGTTAACATTATTCCAATCACATGTAATTTTTGAGAGAACTATAACTATAAGATGTGAGTTATTTTTGATGAGTGTGTATAACAGTAACTAAAGTTTAAGTTGGAGAATGTGATTAACCCTAATTAGGATATAAATTAGAATTATCAAACAAGTCAAATTGATAAGATAAAATAACTAAAAACTATCAATTAGAGTCAATTAGGGTTTATGCGTAAATTAGGGTTTTAAGTATGTTATGTTTAAAATTTCAGGGTTTAATGCGGGATTACCAGAAAATATAAGGAACAATGTATTGAAGCTTGATAGATCAAGGAATCAAAGTGTAATTTACACAAGGAATAGCCAGCAATGCAAAGAAGATCAACATCCAAAATACAACAAGGCTTCACCGTCTGGACGGTGGACGGGCGTCCGGACGGTAGTCTATTACGATTCACCTCCATCTGCCACCTCTTGCTTCATCATTTTCTATATAAAAGGCCATGCATGGCCTTATTCTTTACTTGGACGGGCATAGAGGTAGCTCCACAGAGAGAATTCCAAAGAAAGACAAGAAAAAGAAAAAGAGAGAAAAGAGGAAGTCATACACAAATCCAGTCCGTCATACACTCCTGACAAAACTTTGTATTTCTACATTTCTGTTGTATCTTTCTATTTAGATAATTGAATTGCCGCTACCTTTTTGTCTTGACTGATAATAAAAGGTGGGTGTGTTTTAGTTGTTCCTTGTGAAAAAAGTGTCTGAGTTTGTATTTCAATTATTGTTGTAATGAAAACTACCTGCACTCCTTGCTTGTTTATAGTAATGGGGTGTGATTAGTTACTTCTATCCTCCAGCGAGAGGTGAACATACGTATAATATTGGTTAACTTCTGAAAATGTTGATGTTTTATATACATATATATATATATATATATATTTATATATAATACACTTCATGCATGATACAGTGATGTACGTAATTTCAGTGTTGTGCGTGGAATTATGTCATAAGTGCATCATCAACCTGGCGGTTAAATTTCTGTGGTATTCCCATCGGTATGGCTTGACCTCCACCAGAGCACTGAGGATGTTTTATTGGTATATGGTACAAAACCTAAACGATCCTCATGAATGACTTGTCCTTCTGGATTACTAAGATCGTTTAACTGGTATACATAATAATATAGCCATTCGAATATCTATGGTGTTCCACCGGTATGGCTTGACCTCCGAACGCTTTGAGGATGTTTAACTGGTATATATATTACAAACCTCCTATTGAATAATTTAAGTGATCCTCATGAATAGCTTGTCCTTCTGGTTTACTCGGATTAGTCCAATGACACATCTATAACCAGCTAACCTAAGAAGTTCTTGTGTAATAACTTAATACCGCCAGCTAACCTAAGAAGTTGATGTGTTATGGTTAATTAAGAACGCAATTACTATCATGGGGTAAATTTAGTAATTCAGTATTCCTCATGAATGGCGTGCACTTCTGGTTTACTTGGATTAATGAATTGTCATGGATACCACTAACTAACCTAAGAAGTTGTTGTGTGATTGTTTATATACATTAGACCTACCGATTAACTTGCCAGTAACATGGAAGTTAATTGTTGTAAGGTAACATTTCCAGTATCTGATCAATATAACACATATGGGATCCTTACATTGAAGGATACTTTTCAGATTATTGTCTTTAAACAATCTATCTACAAGCATTCCTTTAATTAAACTAGTTATCAATCTAAGCTCACATCACAAGCTATCACATGTTGTCCTATTCGAAATAACAACTTCACTATTTTCATTTTATTTTCTAATTATTAAAACTCTTCGTAGGATCGATACTTGGACTTAGATACAGAAAACTACGATTCTATTACTTATACTTGGATGTATAATATTAATCAAATAACAAAATAGAGCGAATCAGTGGTGAGATGTAGAGCATAAGAATTTTTTTTAAAAAAGTTGAAGCCTACCAATAGAAGTTTGCAGAAACCTACCTGTACAAAATTTTCTATTACACAGAACCTACTAGTAGGTTTTTGATTGTTCTAACGGTAGATTTTGCCCAGAAAGTCAGAAAATGAGAGTTTAAGTTCGATTGTTTTGGTGAAACCCTTCACTTTCTCCACTCCTCTCATCCATAGTAATCCTCTTCTCTTCCTTAAAACCTTTCAGATCATCAAATAACCTCTACCCACTTATCAAATCTCTAGATGAACCTTCCCAAAGTTGAATTTTATTGTGATTATTTTGAATTTCTCCCACAAAAACCCTTCTTTCATCCACAAAATCCCCCAAATCCATAAAAAAACCTAGATTTTCTTCCAAGGCTTGGAATTCAACGTAATGGCTCGATTGGGTAAGTATTCTTGCATTCCATTTAATCTTGTCGATGAGTTTTGGTGTTGGTTGTTGCCCTTGGTGGCCCCAAGGGCCTTTTTTATTTTCATGGCATGAATAAAGTGATTGACATCAATTAGTTGTAAATTAAAAGTAAAAAAAAAGTCGAATTAGTAGAATTACCGCACTAAAAAGTAGAAATTAAAGTAAATTAGGGTTAGTGCTGGAATTATTTGTTTTAACAATTTTTATCTAAAGTTTCAGGATAAAATGCAGAAGAAACCAAAGATGAAGGGTGCAATGTCAAGGAAAAGGAAAGCTAGGAGGCTAAAGTGTAATAAAGCAAGTCAGAGGCCATGCAACTTGCAAATCCACTTGCACCACCGTCCGGACGGCACTGCCACCGTCTGGACGGTCCTCCTTAGTCATCACATGCAGACCTCCACCTCCTGCTTCCATTTTCGCCTATAAAAAGGGACCTTCACCTCCTTTGCAAAACAGGCCGGGATATGAGAGCTTCCAAGTGAAAATCCAAAGAGAGAAAAAGGAAAAGAAAGGAAGAAAAAGAAAGAAGAAAGTGCAAACACGATCCGGTCCGTGATACACTTTCAGTTCCAATACTGTACTTCTACATTTCTGTTATAGCTTTTCATTCGGATAGTTGAAGTGCTGCCACTTTTTCATCTTAACTGATAATAAGAGTGGTTGTGTTTCAATCGTTCCCTACGAAAGCCTTTTACATTTTGTACTTTAATTCTGTTGTAATGATAACTGCTAACACTCCTTGCTCGTCTATAGCAATGGAGCGTGAGTAGTTCCGTGTATCCTCCAGTGCGAGGGGAACATATGTATAATATTGGTGTGTTTATGGAATTGCTGATGTTTTATCTATACGTTTATTATAAATATAAGACATGCCAGCTGAAATAACCCCGGTGATCCTATCGGTATGGCTTTGCTTCCACTGGAACGCTGAGGAAGTTTCACTGACGCATGATATTACTATATATAATAATATTGCCTGCTAGAATAACTCCGGTGATCCTATTGGTATGGCTAGCCCTCCACTGGAACGCTGAGGAAGTTCTACTGTCAATATATATATTCCAAGAAGATCTATTGAATAATTCCAGTATTCCATCTGAATGGCTTGACTTTCCAGGTGGCATATCTAAATACAGCTAACCTGACAAGTTGCTGTATTATGATTAACTACCACCAGTTGACCTGACAAGTTGCTGGAAGATCGTCTATACCACCAGCGGGTTTTACTCGAATTAGTCAATTGGAACATCTATTATCCAGCGTAGCCTAATAAGCAGCTGTGTTATAATATATTACCTTCACAATAGATTAATAAGCTACTGTGTGCTGAATTATGTACATCAGACCTACCGATTGACTTTCCAGTAAAATGGAGGTTGATTGTTGTGTGGTAGCAATTCCGTAACAATACCAATATAAAGCATATGGGATCCTTAAACTGAAGGATATATTTTATATTTTTGTCAATTAATCTGCCTTATTTATGCACTTTGTTATATCTGCACTTTACGTCCGCCTGCCTTTTATTTTAAAACCAGTTAATTAGACTAAGCTCACACCACAAGCAATCAAATATCAAACTACTCCAAACAAATCACTTAATCGTTTTTAGTTTTTATTTTATTTTATTTTATTTTTTTAGAATTACTTAACTCTTCGTGGGATCGATACTTGGACTTAAAACCGAGAAAACTACAATTCGACCACCTACACTTAGGTGTAATATTTTAATATAATTCAGACACACAAAAAGTGCGAATCAAGTTTTTGGCGCCGTTGCCGGGGAGTTATAATAAGCGAAAAATAAAAATAAAAAAATTTGAAAAAAAAAAACATATATAATATTATCTTTTATATATTTGTGTATTTGTTATATGTTGCTAGTTTGTTTTTATTTTTTTTATTTTCAATAGTCTATGTCTGTGCATTCATCAGTAGGATCAGTAAATCAATCATCTCCTTCATCTTCATCCTCTTCTGACTCTACGCAAGAATCATTTGACTTAAGTATGGCTCAAAACGTACCTAGAGAGGAACGTCCTAGAGAACAAGAAGTTGTTCAAAATACTCGACCATTAAAAAAATATCTACATCCTACAAGAACTAATGTTCCATCTTGTTTTGCTTT
>CM042193.1:27521207-27558345 GCA_023539305.1 Ilex asprella | reverse complement strand
AGTAATGCTCAGATAGTTGAACCGAGACATTTACGTGCATTTGTACGAGGTGAAATTTTTCATGTTACACCGGCTGTGATAGCCGAATTTTTTCAACCCATGCGGAGAGAAGAAAACTCGCAATACCCATACACTGCTCAGACATTGCCAAACATAAATGTCCTAGGAAGAGAGGTGACCGGCAATCCAGAATTTGGTTGGGGCAGACCAAATAAGTATATCAAGCAGGGAGACTTAACTGATAAATACCGCATTCTGAATTTAATCACTGTGAATAGCTTGCTACCTAGAGCTCAGAAAAATCAAGTCTACACTGAGCAAGCTTACTTTCTATATGCATTCGGGATGGGACATACCATTGACTTGCCCAATCTGATTATTGACCAAATGATACTTACAGTAGAAGATAAAAAGTTCTCACTACCCTATGCCATGCTAGTCTCTCAACTTTGCAGGAACAATGGGGTGATAATTGATCCAACCTGGAAGATCGTCGACCAATATGGACCTATTGATAAAACATCATTGATGAAAAGTCATGGAGCACAACCCGAGGCACAACCAGATGCACCACCAGTAGCCCAAGAAGAAGTCCCACCTGAACCTCAAGAACAACCATTCCAACATCCTGAAGAATTCATTCCACCAGAACAGCAGCCACCAGAAGATCTACCTTACGTTCCAGTGGATGACAGGACAGATAGACAGATTCTAATGGGAATGGAAACCACAATGAACCAGATGCAAACCACAATTAATCAGATGAGCACCAGCTTACATCAGATGGATCAGCGAATGATCAATTATGAACAAAATCAGGCTGAGTTGCTGAGGCTATGGAGACAACACTTTGGAGGAGGACCATCCATGCCATGAAGACTGGGAATTCTACATAAAGACTTTACTCTCTTTCACTCAACTTTTTAAATTATGCACTTTTATATTATGCAGTTAGACCCTAAACTATCTTTGCACTTGTTTATTTATTTACTTGTTTTAAACCTAGAATATTTTGAACTTGTTAAGTTTGAATTTAGGAAGGTTTAAGTTTATGTTTTGATTAAAGTCTATATTGAAAAAGTTAGGAAGCCTAAGTTATATGATTCTAAGAAAAATTAAGTTAGTATTTTTAGTACATTACAAGAATTGTCTTAATATGATCACTGAGATTTTCACATTTTAATGGGACATTATATCAATATTTTTATTTTAAACTTAGTTTTAGAAGCACAAAAGGATACCCTTATTATTCACAAATTTTATGAAATATTACAATCTTTCTACCAATAGTGGAGATGTGAAACCTAATGCAGATTTTGAACCTATCTTTCTTGGAGAGCTATTCAACATCTACTCAAAAGAGAATCTCCGATTCAGCGGTAACTTTTCTTTGAATAATCTCATTATGTTTGCTTTGATTAACACTCGTGAAATTATATTGTTGGCACTATCCTTAAAATGTTAGCTAGAAAGAATACAAACATATGATTGCTGGAAAATGATCTTAGGCCATGTTTCATCAATCTTGAGCCTTGACCATTTCTTTTACAAAACTATGTCCCTAGTCAGCCAAGATTGAGCCTAAAAAATATAAATTTTGTTCTTGAAAAACAAAAATATACCCAAACCCAATAAAAATATATTTCAACCTACCCTTGCTATTTAATTTTCTTGCACCCTCTTTGAATTTAACAAAATACAGAATAGCAGAAGAAGAAGAAAAGGTAGAAAAGAGACAAGAAAGACGAGATGGAGCGTAAAACGCACTCGTACAAGAAAAGCGAGATGGAGCGTAAAACGCACTCGCTCAAGAAAAAGTGAGATGGAGCATAAAATGCACTCACCAAAGAAAGAGAAAAAAATTGAGGAGTGCTACAATATAAAGATAGCAATGTGAATCCCTATGACGTCGTTTCATAAACCTCATCCCCACAACCCCATTACAACCCTAAGAAAGTCCTTTTTGATTCCAGAAATCATATATTTGCATTCAATCTATTATCTAAAAAGGAAAAATGTTAATGATATAATTAATAAAGTGTTAATAGTCTTTCATGAGATTATGTCAATCTCCTCTTTATTTTATAAACCGCTCCTTGAAATACTTACATGTGAAATCATTTGCTTTATTTAAAATATTCCAATCACATGTAAGACTGAGAGATTAGTCACTATAACATATATTATTTGTTGAGCGTATTCCAGGAAAGGATCGACATCAAGACTATTACGAAATAGGGTAATATTTCTCAAGTGCTTTTTCAAAAAAAAGAGATCCACACACACACACACAAGTTTTTATAAAAATATAGCTATAATGTTACCATTAACTTATGTTACTCTTATAAGTGATCAGAAAAAAAGATATATTTTAGCTATGCACAAAAATAACAATTTAATTTTACATATGAACCATATAAATTATGCATTCCTAACTATAGAAGTTTGTAGGTAGCTTCACTGGAAACCTTCACGAGACACAACTCGTCCACTAGGAATCACCTAGGGGTTTAACGGCTTATTGCATATGCTAAATGCAATCGTGAAAAAATCTACAAAAATGATTTTACCCCTAATTATATTATATTTTTATTTTTACTAAGGGAGTAGTAAAGTTTAAAGTTGGGGAGTGTGATTGACATCAATTAGTTGTAAATTCAAAGTAAAAAAAAAGTCGAATTAATAGAATTACCGCACTAAAAAGTAGAAATTAAAGTAAATTAGGGTTAGTGCGGGAATTATTTGTTTTAACAATTTTTATCTAAAGTTTCAGGATAAAATGCAGAAGAAACCAAAGATGAAGGGTGCAATGTCAAGGAAAAGGAAAGCTAGGAGGCCAAAGTGTAATAAAGCAAGTCAGAGGCCATGTAACTTGCAAATCTACTTGCACCACCGTCCGGACGGCACTGCAACCGTCCGGACGGTCCTCCTTAGTCATCACATGCAGACCTCCACCTCCTGCTTCCATTTTCGCCTATAAAAAGGGACCTTCACCTCCTTTGCAAAATAGGCCGGGATATGAGAGCTTCCAAGTGAAAATCCAAAGACAGAAAAAGTAAAAGAAAGGAAGAAAAAGAAAGAAGAAAGTGCAAACACGATCCGGTCCGTGATACACTTTCAGTTCCAATACTGTACTTCTACATTTCTCTAATAGCTTTCCATTCGGATAGTTGAAGTGCTGCCACTTTTTCATCTTAACTGATAATAAGAGTGGTTGTGTTTCAATCGTTCCCTACGAAAGCCTTTTACATTTTGTACTTTAATTCTGTTGTAATGATAACTGCTAACACTCCTTGCTCGTCTATAGCAATGGAGCGTGAGTAGTTCCGTGTATCCTCCAGTGCGAGGGGAACATATGTATAATATTGGTGTGTTTATGTTATTGCTGATGTTTTATCTATACGTTTATTATATATATAAGACATGCCAGTTGAAATAACCCCGGTGATCCTATCGGTATGGCTTTGCTTCCACTGGAACGCTGAGGAAGTTTCACTGACGCATGATATTACTATATATAATAATATTGCCAGCTAGAATAACCCCGGTGATCCTATCGGTATGGCTAGCCCTCCACTGGAATGCTAAGGAAGTTCTACTGTCAATATATATATTCCAAGATGATCAATTGAATAATTCAAGTATTCCATCTGAATGGCTTGACTTTCTAGGTGACATATCTAAATATAGCTAACCTGACCAGTTGTTGTTTTATGATTAACTACCACCAGTAGACCTGACAAGTTGCTGGAAGATCGTCTATACCACCAGCGGGTTTTACTCGAATTAGTCAATTGGAACATCTATAATCCAGCGTAGCCTAATAAGCAGTTGTGTTATAATATATTACCTTCACAATAGCTTAATAAGCTACTGTGTGCTGAATTATGTACATCAGACCTACCGATTGACTTTCCAGTAAAATGGAGGTTTATTGTTGTGTGGTAGCAATTCCGTAACAATACCAATATAAAGCATATGGGATCCTTAAACTGAAGGATATATTTTATATTTTTGTCAATTAATCTACTTTATTTACGCACTTTGTTATATCTGCACTTTACGTTCGCCTGCCTTTTATTTTAAAACCAGTTAATTAGACTAAGCTCATACCACAAGCAATCAAATATCAAACTACTCCAAACAAATCACTTAATCGTGTTTAGTTTTTATTTTATTTTATTTTATTTTATTTTTTTAGAATTACTTAACTCTTCGTGGGATCGATACTTGGACTTAAAACCGAGAAAACTACAATTCGACCACCTATACTTGGGTGTAATATTTTAATATAATTCAGACACACAAAAAGTGCGAATCATAAAGCAAACGGGGGCGAGTTCTCCACCACCTGCGGGAACGGGTCCCTTAAGAGGATGGTGGCAGGACCAATGGTGGGAGTGGGAGTGGGGAAAGATGAAAAAAGCAATAGAACAACGCTCTCACGAAGAGCATAGATGAGAACAATGTGATGTGCGAGCGGCATGTGAATAAACCCACCTTTGGGCCAAACGACGAAGTGGTTTGAGTGATAGAGGGGCATGACATTGATAGTTGGTTTGAGCCAGTGGAGGGTTACGTCCTTTCTTTGTGTAGGAAGTTCTATCAACGGTTGAAGGTGATGGATGAGGATGTGTTTTTGATTAAGATGAATTTGAGGGGGAAGGGAATGGAGATTACCTCGAGGTTAATTACGGACCCTTTGCACTATGAGAGACCTCCTCCTAATGTCCCAGTCTACCCTAACAATATCCAAGGGAGGAAATCACTTCTAGAGTACGTCCACTTGATTTATGAGGACTGATGAGTGGGTTTTATACCTACCAATTGTGTACTTTCGGCTTGATGAAATTGCAAGTTTTCAATTATTTTATGTTCATTTCTATTTATTTTGTGTGTTTTGATGTTATTTGGTAGGAATCATCATTTGGAAGCAAACAAGATCATTTGGAAGGAAACAAGGTCGATTTGGAAGGATTAGCTCACTAGTTTCCCAAAGTTTTGACACATGCCTCTGTTTTTCCAATTTTTGAACATGATCCACTTCGAATCTGAAAAAGTCAAAAACATGAAAGTTGTAGATCTAGATGTATTTGGTATTTTATCAAAATTTCAGCTCAATCGGACGGTGGGATGAACACTTATGACAATTCTACGAAAACAGGTCTGGAGCAGAAATAAAGAGAGCAGCGCTGTTCCAGCGCAGAATCAGCGCCCCTACACCCACGTACTGTCCATGTAGCGCTGTTTCAGCACCGTTTCAGTGCAGCTGCGCTTGTGCTAGTCCGGGACGCGAAATTATGACTTGTTTTGACCTGAAATTGGACTCCAAGGCCTCATATATGCTAGGGTTTGTGTGGGATAAAGGGATTCTGACTTTTGGGGGCTGAAAACATCTAGAAAACACCAAGGAATTGGAAGAAAATTGAAGACAAGAATCAAGGAAACGACAGGAAGAAGATTGGACTTGAAGGCTAGAGAAGGATTGAAGATTGCACCTAAGTTTTCATTCATTTTCTCTCACTTTTAATTCTTGTTTTTTTGAAATGTTGTTTAATTTGAGAAGGATGTTTTTCAATTACATTATGAACTAAATTTTTATTAAGATTGCAACGGAACCTAATGTTTAGTTAAATTGCTCTACTCTCGTTTCTAGTTCTTGTTGATCATACATGAGTTGTTTGTCATATTTTATGCTTAATGTATGATTGTGTGGCCAACAATTAATTTGATTCTCTAGATGAAATTGGGAGATGAATTCTAGGGATATATCTGAATATGATGACACACGTCTAGTTTATTCTCCTTAGGGTTGAATAGCTGGGTTTGTGTATACGATAGGAATATACCTATACGCCGTGTGTAACTTTTATGAGAGTTTGAACTTAATGAATCTATTTCAACTTATTTTGCTTAGGAATATAGCAATTTAATTGGGAGAGTTATGCTTATCTAACTATCGGAAGAGGTTTGATAAATAATTTTGAAGTCTCAGTTAACAACTTATTTTGATCAATGTACTAGAAGGAGAGTAGAAAGATTTATACGAAGCATTAGGGGAAGTTGTAATCTTAATTTCTTTTATCCGAAAAATTCAACCCTTGATTATTAAGTTTAGCTTTAGTTTTAAATTAGTGAATTCATAGTACAATTCCAATTATTTAAATAAAATTGGATTGATAAAAAGTTAGTACTTGAAATTTATTAGCAATAATTCTCCGTGGGAACGATACTCTACTTATCACTTTATTACTTGTTAATCGTGTATACTTGCACGTAAATTGTCAATACCAAATTCGGACAACAAGGACCCGACATAGTTCAAATGAAAAATCCAAGTCGAGGCATTCAAGCATTCATACTTTGTGATAAACAAGGTTTTGCACTACAACTTGCTACCTTGGGGTGCAAAGAAGACTCTTGGGGAGGAGAAGCTAACCATTCTCCTTGAATTCATTATGGGCAAGTGGATGGACATAGGTCTAACGATTTGGAAGGTGATGAAGGAGCACGCCGAGGCTAGTAAGCTAAAGGCGAGTCTCCCATTTGCCCAACTTGTCACAAAGATATGCCACCACAATAATGTCAAGGGAAGCCCCTCAGATGTGATCCTCCCTCCGGAGTTCGGAGAGTTTGGCAAGTCGAGTAGTATGAAGAGGTCGGCAATAAGTAGAGGGCGGTCCAGAGAGAAGAGAGGGTGAGGCCACCTAGAGCCAAGCCATCTACATCTTGGCATGTAATAGCTAGGCCATCCACTATTTCCCTACCTCGCATGGTCTTTCAGCACCTAGACACAATAGAGAGGAGGTTGGATGATTTCAGTGAGACCATGCAACGGCTCTCATTAATGATGACCAGGATGTTCAAGCGTATTTTTCCTGGAGACCTTATTCTCGATGTGCCTCCACCTTCCACTTTCGGGCCTTCCACCTCTGCCCTATGGGTTCTACTATTAAAGAGGTGGATGAGTCCGATGAAGAGGAGACCGACGACGAGTAGGGCCATTAAGAGGAGTCGGGTGATAACTTAGAGGACTTGAGGGATCACTCTTATTTTGTTGCTTTTGGTAGGTTGCATATAGGGTTTAGTGGTAGTCGGCCTAGTAGAAGAGTCTCTAGGATCATATGCCCTTTTTTGTTTCAAAAATCTTTGTACCGAACCTCTTGAAGCTATGAATGAAAGAACCACGGTTTATTTGTTTCATTTTGCCCCAAGTTTCATTTAAATAATAGCATTATGATTTGAGTATTTTGTTGATTAGTGAATTGGCTAACATAAATGGAATTGTTGTTTTTCTTTTATGTATTTTGGTTTGAAAATGAAGTTTGCTAGCGACTAACAAAACTCAAGTTGGCTGGTGTGATGAGTATAGAATATTGCATATCATGTATCTCTTTTGCACCCTTATTGCTTTTTGGTGGTCAAAATTGAGGGAAATGCTTCTAAACTCACATTTAATGAAGATTCAGAAGGAATTGTTCTATTTCCAAACTTCACCTTCAACAAGCGTAGATTTATTTCCAATTTTCTTCTATCCCGATCCCAAATCATGTGTCTTTCTCATAAGACTAGGAGCAAACATAAATAAAAAATAATAATTATTAAATCACACCATCTCTATAATATGCAAATGCCTCTTTTTCTCCTGAAGTTGTCAGAATTAATGTGTTGTGTATAAAGCCTCCCTTTAAGTGCTCAAAGGCAATGGAAAAGAAGCGAAGGCTGAATGGATGGCTCAAGACATCAAGAAACCAAGAAAATTCTAAAACTGGAGAAAACCTACTGGTAGAAGTTCCAAAACCTACCGATAGGAAAAGTACACTGGAATTCTTCTATCGCAGCCTTGCCAAAAACCTACTAGTAGAAAATGCTTACTGGAAAAAAACCTATTGGTAGGTTTTCTTGACATTCTACTGGTAGTTTTTGCCCAGAAATGCCATATTCCTGGCCACACGACTCCACCTACTCAAGCGGCCAACCTCTAGTTATACAAACCTTACCCTCGCATCTTTGACACACCATGATGGTCTCTTACACCCTAAAATCAGATTTAGAAGAGAAAAGCATGGGATAGGCAAGAGAGAGAAGAGGGTGGTTGGTGAAGCATGGTAGGAACATGCTTGGTCTATCATTGCTTGTGGAAGTATCCAGCCTCTTCCTACTCATTGAAACTCTGTTCTCACAGGCTAAGGAGAGAGGATGAACGATTTTGATCAATTCTTATACCATTTTTAGATTTATACGCAAGCTTTTAGAGAGAGAGGCTCAAGGAAGAAGATGAAGTTTTAGAGAGAGAAAGATGAGTTTTCATATTTCTTTCACCATTTTCATTGTAGTAAGCTTTAGATTACTTTTAATCCTTCCCTCTTTCACTTTAAACTCTTTTATTTAAGTTGTAATCAAGATTAGTTAAGTGTTCTAGCATTTACATTTCTACATTTGGGCATTTTTTCTTCAATCTTTGTATTTAGGTTATGAATGTTATTTCACTTGTAGTATAAACCTTTTCTTGCATTAATACAAGTCTCTTACTTCATTTCAATCTCATGTCTCTTTAGCTTATGTTGGTTTTTTCTTTTACTATGAGTAGCTAGACTTATAGTTGGCTAATCCAAGGGAAATTTCCTCCTGGATATGTGAAATCGACTCTTTTTCGTTCTTCCTCGTAGTGTAAAGTGTTTGGTTTGACTAGGTTAAGTGTGAACTTGGTTGTGGTCTCTTGACACACTGTAGACTTGTCACTGCGTATGCTTTGATCTAATACATCCACACTAGTCTCTCACTTCCTACGAATCAATCAAACACCGAGACATCATTGGCTAAATGACTTCAGTCGATTTAGCATTCCCATTAGAATGACCCCTATGGATTAGTCAACCATGCTTTCATTTCATTTTTACCAAAATAAAACTGACCAAAACACAAAAAACAAGATTCTCCAATTTTCATTTCTTTACAAATCATCCTTCAAAGAATTTGACCTTCCTTCTCTGAGGAAACGACATTGGAATAGTCATTCCAAGTAAAACACGACATTACAAGTCTCTCTTTGCTTGGTGATCACTTTTGTGCACACACATTTGCCCATTCACACACGATTTTTCCCATTTCTGGCATTGAACCCGAGGGAGAGTGACACTCAGCTGTTCGTAAAAGCCATACACACACAATTCTGATTGATGTTTAGGGCATCCACAAACTTTCTTCTAGGGCGCTGCACAGGCCCATGCTACTTCACGAGTAGGGACTTCGTAATCAGGCCCAATGGGCTAGGGCATGGGATGAGGCTGAGGACGGCGCATACAAGTTGGAAAGTAGGGGACCTAGGGGTGAGTCTACGCCATCACACCTTAGGCTGTGCCAGTGTATTTTTTAATTATTCAGGGTACATTTCTACTCTCTCACTTATTGTCAATGGTATTATTTGACTTTGGTGTACCGCATTCATTTATTTCTACTTTATGTAAAAGGGAATTGGGCTGAAAGGTTGAGACCATGAAAGAACCATTGCATGTCAGTTCTTCCTTAAGAGCTAGGGTATGTATTGATCAGATATGTCAGGGTTGTGAGCTAGAGATCTCGAGGATTCTACTCACAATGAAACTTAGGGGTATGGGCATATATGAGATCCTGGTATCCCACATCGGTTAGGGAGGAAAAAGTTGCTGGGTTTATAAGTAAACTCCTAGCCTTACATAACATACGGCCTTTTCCCAAGGGATTGGGAGAAAAAAAATCATGAGGGCCAGTGGACTCAAAGCAGACAATATTATGCCATGTGGATGGTGGAGTGTTACAAAATGGTAACAGAGATGACTCTTGCCTAGTTTGAGGGTGGGCCTCTGCCATGATCGCGTGTGGGCAGGAGGTTATTGGTAAGTATGTTTGTGTTGCATGGGGACCTGTAGCCCAAATGGGGGGTGGATTGTGAGGTTTTTGGTAAAAAGGATGCGCAGTCCTGGTATCCCACATAGGCTAGGGAGAAGGAGCTGCTAGGCTTTATATATAAGCCCCTAGTCCTTACTTGGCAAGACGCATTTTTCCAAGGATACTGGGAGGAACAAATCCATGAGGGCTAGTGGGCCCAAAGCGGACAATATCTTGCCATGTGGGGGATATTACAAAATGGTATCGGAGCTGACTCTCGCCTAGATCGAGTGTGGGACCCTGCCGTGCTTGCATGTAGTGGGTGGGAGGATAACTAGCTAGCTACTACATGGAAACGTGTAGCCCTAAGGGGGGTGGATTGTGAGATCCTGATATCCCACATCGGTTAGGGAGGAAAAAGTTGTTGATTTTATATATAAGCTCCTCGTCTTACATGACATAAGACCTTTTCCTAGAGGTATTGAGAGAAACAAAATTGTGAGGGCCAGTGGGCCCAAAGCGGACAATATTATGCCATGCGAAGGGTGGGGTGTTACAACATGTCAGATTTTGTTGTCATCCTCAGGATGGATTGGTTAGCAACACACCGAACCGTTATTGATTGTGATTGAAAGAAGGTCACTGCTTCTACACCAAAGGGTGTTTATTTCAAGTTTCAGGGAAGAAACAAGTTGTTTTACCCCAAGTAATGTATGATTCCCGTTGGCATGAAAAGTTGACGGGTTGGCTTACGATCCTTACCCCAAAGGGCAAAGCGAGACAGAAGTTGAGCTTACCTTTGGTCATTTGTGAGTATGCAAAATTTTTTTCGAATGAGTTTCTAGGATTACCTTCACATTGGGATGTAGAATTCACCATTGAGCTACAACCTGGTGCATCCTTTATTTCTATGACTCCACATAGAATGACACCTGCAGAGTTACAAGAACTCAAAGTCCAATTGCAAGAATTCTTGGGCAAGGGCTTCATTATACCAAGTACCTCACCTTGGGGCGCTCCGGCGTTGTTTTCCTAGAAGAAAGACAAGATCCTTCATCTATGTATAGACTACTAGCAGTTGAATTAGGCTACTATCCAGAATAGATACCCTTTGTCGCATATTGATGACATGATTGATAAACTAAGAGGGGCACGAGTCTACTCCAAGATAGATCTTTGCCCGAGTCACCATTAGTTGAGGATTAGGGAGGTAGATATCCCTAAGACAGCGTTCAGGACGCAATATAAGCATTTCGGTTTTATGATTATGCCTTTTCGATTGATGAATGCCCAGGTGGTATTCATGGATATTATGCATAGGGTGTTCCAATCCTATCTAGATCAGTTTATCGTGGTCATTTTTAATGACATCCTGATCTACTCCAAGTCTGAGGAGGAGAATGAGGGTTACTTGAGGGTTGCTTTCTAGACCTTAAGGGACCATCATTTGTACGCTAAATTCAGTAAGTTTCAGTTTTGACCGACAGAAGTAAAGTTTTTGGGATGTGTGGTGTCAACTTTAAGTGTATCCTTAGACCAAGAGAAGGTTGAGGCAGTCATGAGTTGGGAGAGGCCGAACTCAGTCTTCGAGATATGTAGTTTCTTGGGATTAGCCAGGTATTATAGGAGGTTCATTGAGGACTTCTCCCAACTAGCTACACCTATGACCAAATTGACCAAGAAAGAGGTCAAGTTTTAGTGGAATGACTCGTGTGAGAAATCATTCTAGGAGTTGAAGATGAGGCTTTTGTCAACTCTGATTTTGATAAGCCTAGAGAGGGGATAAAGGTATACAATGTATTGTGATACCTCTAAGAACAAACTTGGATGTGTTTTGATGCATTCAGGGAGGGTGGTAACTTATGGTTCTCAATAGTTAAAGAAACACGAGCAGAACTACCACACGCTTGACATGGAGTAGGCGGTCATTGTCTTCGCCTTGAAGTCTTGGCGCCACTATTTGTATGGTGAGCAGTTTGAGGTGTTTTTGGATCACAAGAGTCTAAAGTACATATCCAACTAACAGGACGTCAATATGAGGCAACGTAGGTGGATGGAGTATTTGGAGGATTATGACTTCACTTTGCATTACCATCCCAGTAAGGTAAACATGGTGTCTGATGCACTTAGCCGGAAGTCACGAGGAGTGCTTGACTTATTCTGTCGTTCCTAATTTTTTATCATGATTCTGGTATTGTGCATGTGGCTTATAAGGTTAGGTAAGTGTCACTCACCCTCAAATATCATGCAAGAAATGGAAAAATGTGTGTGTGAATGAAATGTGTCTTTACAAAAGTGCTCTTCAAACGTATAGAGACTTTTGAGTTCCGTGTTTTACTTGGAATTGGTATTCCGAGGTTGTCTCCTCAGGGAAGGAAGGTGAATTTTGTGAAGGTGATTTTGTGAAAAATTAAAAAGTGTAAAATCTTATGGATTTGTGTTTTGGTGGGTTGTGTTCTTGATGAAATGTAATGGAAACAAGGTTGACTAATTCAAAGGGGTCATTCCAATCAGAATGCCAAATCAACTCTAATCATTCTTCCAATGGTGCAAAGGCGTTTGATTGATTCGTAGGAATAGAGGGACTAAAATGTCAATGAGGTCTCAAGCATAACCCGTGACTAGTCTATGGTGTATCAGGAGCTCACAACCACATCCGCACTCAATCTAGTCAAACCAAACCACCATACACTATGAGGAGGGATGAAGAATAGTAGATTTAGCTTACCCAAGAGGAAATCTCCCTTGGATTAGCCAACTTAAAGCTTAGCTACTCATGTTAAATGCAAAGACATACAATGTGTAATGAAACATGGTATTGGAATGGAGATTAAAACTTGTGTTAATGTAAAGAAACGTGAAACTACAAAAGTGAGTGCATTTAATACCCAACTTAAAAGCTTGAAGTGAAAGCTTGAATATAACAATGGTAGATTCCAAGATACTTAACTAAGCTTGCAATACACTTGAAATAAATGACATTAAGTGCAATGAATGAAGCTTACGAGAGTCTTAAAGAATATCACAAGTTAAATGGGTAAGGGAAATGTAAAATTCTAACTTCTCTCTTTAAAACTATGTCTTCCTCCTTGAGCTTCTCTCTCTACAATGCTCTCCAAATGTCAAGTGTTGCTTTCATTTACATCCATGGAGGTCCTGTAGTCTCTGTGAGAGGCTTCCCATCAATGGAGGGCTGAGTTGATGGCTTAGACAGGCTTAGACAAGCCTAGTCTACAACATCCCAAGCTTCCAACTTGAAGTGTAGGGAGGCATGTATGTGTGTAAGAGATGTCAGGGGATAAGAGAGAGAATCATAGGTGGAACTCCCAAGTGGCAGAGCTTGAGTTGCAGGCTAACTGACAATTTTGGGCAAAACATTCCTAAAGGTCGATGCAAACCTTCCAGAAGGTTTTGGCAGGGCATGGGAAACAAGTTGTCCAGTGAGCTTAACCTTCCGAAAGGTTATTCTAGTAGGAAATACTTTCCAGAAGGTTTTGGCAGGGTATTGGCATACCAAGTGCAAACCTTCTAGAAGGTTTATGGCCAAATATTATGGAAGGTTTTCTTCTAACTTGCATTTTTCTTGATTTTTCACCTTCCAAGCCTCCCGTTAAGCCATCACCTCGTCTCCATTGTCTTTAAGCACTACGATGGGGGCTTAACTCAAGCGATTTACAACTCTTCACCTACATTAACACAAAACTTCATAAAAAGGCAGATTAAATGCATTTCTCCCCAAATTCACAACAAAACCACGTACAAAAGGGTATAAAAGACATACAAAGTGTGCAACATTTTGTGCTAATCACACCCCCAACTTGAGTTTTGCTAGTCCCTAGAAAACTTTATTTTAAATAACAAGATATAAAACTACAACAACCCATTCATACAAGTAGATTATCAAACATTCACAATGCAAAAATCACATTTCAATTAAAGAAATAGACTTAGGCAATGATAAAATGAAACAACTGTGGTATTTTCCATTAATCACTTACAAAAGTTCAGTACAATGAGTTAGATTTCAAAAAAAAAAAAATGGCCCAAAATCGTAGAGGTACTTCTACTAGGCTGACAAAACAAACCCTAATTGTACAACCTAAAACCACAAGAAACAAAAAAAACATGCCGACACAACCACTCGTTGTCCTTGTCTCCATCATCCTCCTCCTCTCCATCATCATCACTCTCAAATCAAGACAAAGTCAATGAACTACCCAAATGCACTTTACCAAAAAAAGCATAATGAGATTATTGAAAAAATTTGAAATTTAAAAAATTGGTCCTTGAGTAAATGTAAGTTCCCGTAAACAAGGGTTGACACTAAAGCTCTCATGAGTTCTTACTCATCTCCACTATTTATGTCAAGCACTAAAATGTGAATCCAATCTGTAAATTACTAAAATTACAAGTTCATGGTGCACTTATGGTTGAGTTAAAAAACAAACAAGTATGTGATACTCTTAGCAATAGGATAAACTTCTATAATGTGCTCATGTATTCATACTTCAAAGCAAAGATCAAAACTGTCCATAAACCTACAACGCTCTAAATAAGAGAATATAGGTCAAAATTATTATATTTTTCACAAAACAAATTCAAAATTTTCACATATTTCTCAACTATTCTTAAACAAAAATTTATAGATCACGTGAACGGTTAATTTCACCACAAAAATTTGTATTATGCAAAAAAAATTCACAAAAAGTTGGTGTATCATATAATTGGTGCACCTTACCCCCAACTAGATTCATATATTGTCCTCAATGCAACAAAAAAGATATGACATGCAATAAAGGACAGTAAAAAGATGAGTAGGGTTAGGGAACACCTTGCACTTGATCTTTGACAATAACACCAACATCTACAACCAAGAAAGACAACACTCTACGGAAAATTAAAGTAAGTAAATATGAACAGTTAAAGTAAGTGAAAACGACAATACACTAAAGACCATATGAACAGTTATTCCTTCGAAAGGTCCGGGTAAACTGGATCCACCTATTCTTTCTCCACCCCTTGACCTTCATAACCCGCGAAAATTGGCTTAAGTCTTTGGCCATTGACCTTGAATGTCTTGCCATCCTCAGGTTTGGTGATTTCCACGACTTTATTGAGGGTAGACCACCTTGACAAGATAGGGGCCATCCCAATAGGGTCAAAGTTTTTTCTTGAAAAATAGAGAGTCGAGAATTGTACAAAAGCACTTTCTTTGGTCTTGGTTGGGATAGCTTCCACCCATTTGGACACATGGTCCACTTCCAACAGAATGTACAGGTAGCCAAACGACCCGAGGAGGTGACCCATGAAGTCGATGCTTCATTAGTCAAATATCTCGATAACAAGTACAGGGGAAAGGGGCATCATGTTCCTTCGGGTCACACTACCCAAATGTTGGCACCTATCACATTCTTTACAAAAAAAGAAATGCAGTCTTTGTTTAATGAGGGCCAATAAAACCCTGATTACAAAACCTTTGCCAAAGTTTTCTTGAAAAAGAAGTGTCCACCCCACACTTCGGAATGGAAAAATGCAAGGACATCTAATTTTTCATTCACAGGTACACATCTCTAATTAGCACCAAAACATGACATACAATGTATAGTAATATGCCCATTTATACTTGCTTTTGTCGTGAAATTGGGGAGAAAAGCATTTAATTGTCTCTTTGATGGAATTTTTTCTAAATGTAGGTATAATGATGTAAATGGCTTGAGTTATGCCCCCATTGATGTGTTTGAAGTCAATGAAGATGAGGGGGTAGCTTAAAGGAAGGTTTGGAGGGTGAAGAAACCACGAAAAATGCAGTTTGGGTGAAAACCATCGAGAAGGTTTGGCTAAAAACCTTCTAGAAGGTTTTACCTTGGACTTCCTTTTCACTACCAAAACCTTCCGGAAGGTTTTGCCCAGACTGCCTACAACTCAAGCTCTGCCATTTAGAGGTCCCACTTCCACTTCTCCAACAAGTTTCCTGACATCTCTTTCACATCTACATGCGTCCTTTCACCTCTACGTGGACTTTGAAGGCTTGTGCGTTTAAGAGGAGGGTAGAAAAGAGGCAATGCCAGAGAGAAAGGCTAGGCCTGGCCTAGCCTACTATATTCCATCCAATCAGCCCTCTTGTTGATGGGAAGCTTGTCACACGCCTATGGAACTCGCCATGACAAAAATGGAGGATTTATGATGTATTATTCAGATCATGTTGTATTGAAGTGGAAGAAGCTCTCTGTAGAAGACATAGAGAGAGAAAACTTAGATTTTCACATTTCTTCCATCCATTTCTCTTGTAATCTCTTGTAAGCTCTTGTAAGCTTACTTTATTGTCTTTAATGTCATTTATTTCTAGTACATTTCAAGTTTAGTTGAGTATTTTAACTTCTACCATTAGTGTATTTAAGTTTACTACATTTCAAGCTTTAAATGGGTATTGAATGCATTTTCATGTAGTTTTTGTTTTCTTGCATTAGCTAATGTTCCATGCTTCATTACTACAGAAGGTCTCTTCATTTCATTTATGTTATTGCTTTAAACATGAGTAGCTAAACTTATAGTTGGCTAATCCAAGGGAGACCTCCACTTGGGTATGCCATTTCAACTTATTTTCTTTCCTGCTCGTAGTGTATGTTGATTGGGTATGACTGGGTTGAGTGAGGATTTGGTTATGAGTCTTTGATATCTTATAGACTTGTAATGGGGTATGCTTGAATCCTCACCTTCATCCTAGTCTCACATTTCCCATGAATCAATTGAACATCTAAACACAATTGGGGGAAGGTTGAGTTTAGTTGGCATTCTCATAAGAATGAAACCTTCGGATTAGCCAACACTTGTCCCATTTCCATTCCATCAAGATACAATCACAAACTAAACTCAAACTACAAAAGATTTTTACACTTTGGTCTTTTCATCAAATTCACCTTCACCATGATTCACCTCATTCCTTGAGGAGACGGCCTTGGAATACTTTTTCAAGTAAAACACGACACTAGAAGTCTCCCTATGCATGGGGAGCACTTTTTCTCACACACATTTTGTACACACATTTCATTCACCCACCATTATTATGTTTTCCCATTTCTTGCATCATTTCGAGGGAAAGTGACACTCCCCTATCCCAAAAAGCCATTCACACAATAAGGAATGATGTCTGGAGATTAGGGACAACAACGAAAACAATCAAGCAATACTTGAACAAGTACGGGTTGTAGAAGTAAAAGTAATTCACATCCGTCATAAACATTCGTCTATCCTCTGGCTCTAGTGTTATGGTAATTTTGATATAGCAAGATAATTGCTTATGTTAGCATGCCAAGGACAAACATAATGAATATAAAATAAATGCTCATTAGAAAAAGAGTCAGGGATAGGAATATGCTCATCATCGACATCTTGAACCACAAGTTGAGCTAAATGGTCTGCCACCACATTGTCCACTCCATTTTTGTCTTTGATTGTCAGGTTGAATTCTTATAGGAGGAGTATCCACCTAATGAGTCTCATTTTTTCATCCCGCTTAGACAAAAGATACTTCAAAGTAGAGTGATTAGTGTAGACTACAATAGGTGAACCAATAATGTAAGACCAAAATTTATCCAATGCAAATACTATGGCTAGCAACTCCCTTTAAGTGGTAGTGTAATTCAGTTGTCCTTCATTAAGAGTTTTACTAGCATAGTATATTGTATAAGGTCTCTTCTCTTCCCTTTGACCAACCACTGCATCGACAACGTAATCACTCGCGTCACACATAAACTCAAATGGTAAGTTCCACTTGGGTGGTCGCATAATTGGAGGTGTAGTGAGCAGGCCTTTGAGTTTTGTAAACGATGCCTCACAATTATTCGACTATACAAATGGGACATCCTTAGATAGAAAATTGGTCAAAGGTGGAGCCAATGCACTAAAGTGCTTTATAAAACGACGATAAAAACCAGTATGGCCAAGAAACGACATGATGTCTTTAATGACCTTCTATGTAGGGAGGTTGGAAATTGCTTCAACCTTTGATTTGTCGACTTCAATCCCATTTGTCGAGAAGATGTGCCTGAGCATAATTCTTTGTGTCACCATGAAGTGGCACTTCTCCTAGTTGAAGACCAAGTTCTTCTCCTCACATCTCTCAAGTACTCTATCTAAGTTCTCCAAACAACATTCGAATGAATCCCCAAATACAGAAAAGTCATCCATGAACAATTTCATGATCTTTTCCACCATATCACTGAAAATAACCACCACGCATCTTTGAAAAGTCCCTGGGGTATTGCGCAACCCAAATTGAATGCATCAGTAGTCAAAGGTGTCGATGGGGCAAGTGAAGGTGTTCTTCTTTTGATCCTCCAATGCGATCTCAATTTGATTGTAGCTAGAGTATCCATCCAAGAAACAATAGAACAAGTGTCCAGCTACTTTCTCCAAAACATAGTCGAGGAATAGCAAAGTGAAGTGGTCATTTCTTATGTACGACTTGAGTTTCTGATAGTTAATACACACTCTCCATCTGGTGACCACTCTTGTTGGAATTAACTCGTTTTCCTAATTTTCCACAATCGTAACTCCCGATTTCATGGGTGCCACTTGCGTAGGACTAACCCACTTACTATCGGCAATCAAAAATATGATGCCCACGTCAAGTAGCTTCAGTACCTCATCCCTCACCACGTCTTTTATAATGGGATTGAGTCTCCATTGTGGTTATCGGGATGGTTCTGTATCTTCCTCCAAGTAAATCCGATGAGTGCAAATGAGGAGACTAATCGCCTTAACATCAGCTATGGTCCACCCGATGGCTCCTTTGTGCCTCATCAATACACCTAACAATTCATCCTCTTGGCTTGCCTCTAAAGTTGAGCTTATTAGCCTCAGGAAAGTCTCATACGCCCCCAAGAATGAATATTTGAGGTTGGATGGTAAAGGCTTCATGTGTAAGTTGGGATTTTTCACATTCGATGGAAAGTTCTTGTCTTAATGTGGAAGCTTCTCAAATGTGGGGATCAATTTTTCCACCCCTTTTAAAAATTTTGACTCTTCTTAATCAATACTTTCCTCCTTCCCAACTTCAACATGCTCAATAGTTCTAAGTGATCCTCCACTAAGGTATCAATCCTATTTACTTCATGCACTTCCTCATTGCCCCCGATTGTTTGCACATATTGAATACGTTGAGGTCCATAGTCATATTCCCAAAAGTAAGCTTCATCAGTCCATTCCTGCAATTAATCACAGCATTAGAAGTGGCAAAGAATGGCCTACCTAGTATGACAAGAATTTGTGAGGTAGGGTTAGCAACCAGATGACTTTCAAGTACAATAAAATCAACAAAGAAATACAAATTATCCACTTGAACTGAGACATCCTCAACTACTCCCCTCGGTGTTCGAATGCTTCAGTCTGCCAATTGAAGAGTGATTGAAGTTGTTGATACACCGAATAGGGTAGGAGGTTGACATTTGCCCCTAAATCAAGAAGTGTTTTCTCCACCCAACAATTACCTATTGTGATGGAAATGGTAGGGCATCCGTGGTTTTTGAACTTTGGTGGTGTGTTTGTCCTCAAGATTGAGCTCACTTGCTCAGTGAGAAATGCCTTCCTGTGAACATTCAATTTCTTCTTCAATGTGCACAAGTCTTTCTAGATCTCGACACATGACAGAATTTGCTTTATGACATCGAGGAGTGGAATGTTGATCTTTACTTGTTTGAACATCTCAATAATGTCAAAATAATTAGCCACCTTCACGGGTGGCTTTAAACGATTGGGAAAAGGGGCCAGAATGGGATATGCATGCATATTTACACCAATAATTTTTCATTTCTCACTCACTACTAAAGCTAAACTAGCTATTTAATTTTATTTTTCATGGTATAGTGGCTAGATAGTAAAATTAATAGGCAATGGCATGTTTGGACAAATGATGGATAGTATATGTCCTCCCCTATCTAGGCATGCTATTCGTGGTGTTTCAAGTTGCTGTGAATTCATTTAAATATTGATAGAGGGAACCAAAATTTAAATTTGAATTCAATGTTTTATTTTGTCTAGCATAATTTTTTTAAAAAAATTATGTGATTTTCAAGTTTTTTAAAATGGGTGGTTCTTTCAATCCTCTTTCCATTACACTTAAAGAACACAAACTAGATGGATCAAACTATATACAATGGAAAATAAATTTGGATATTGTGCTGATTGCTGAGGAGTACAAATTTGTCCTTAATGAACTTTGACCAGATGAACCTAATGATGAGGCAACCGAAGAGGATGTCCTGGATTATCAGAGATGGACAAAGGCTGATAAGATGGTGTAGTGTTACATTTTGGCATCTGTGTCAGATGTGATGTAACATCAGCATGAGTCTATGGCCACTGCCATTGACATCATTGTCAGCCTCAAAATATGTTTGGTGATCAAAGTCATGCGGCTAGGCAAGTGGCGATAAGAGAACTGATGAAAACAAATATGGTTGAAGGGACACTGGTAAGGGATGATTGTCTGAATATGATTAGTCTCTTTAATAAGATAGGGCACCTAGGAGTTGAGATTGAACGGGAAACCCAGGTTAATATCATACTCTAGTCACTGGCAGAGTCTTTTAAGCAGTTTTGCCTGAATTACAATACGAATAATTGTTCTTATATATTAGCAGAACTTCTTAAGGAACTCCAGGTAGCTGAGGGTCTACTTCAGAAGTAAGATTGTGTTTATGTGATTGAGAAAGGTTCTAATTCTAAGCCGAAAGGCAAGAAGAAAAAGAAAAAGATTCAAAAGCAGGTTAAGGCACCTCAAGCTACAGGGAAAAAGCCTAAAGACAAGTGTTTTCATTGCAAGAAATCAGGGCACTAGAAGAAGCAATGTTCGATCTACATCTCTAAGATGAGAAATCTAAGTAAATCTTATTTACTAGTTTTTGAATCATGTTTAGTAGTGTCATCTACCAGTACCTGGTGTGTAGATACAGGAGCCACTAATCATGTCTACAAGTACTTGCAGGGGTTCCACGAAACCAGACGACTTAGTGAGAGATTTATTTTCACATGGGCAATGCTACGAGAGTGGCAGTAGTTGTAGTAGGATATTTTCATTTATATTTTGGTAGAGATGATATTTTAATTTTGAGAGATTGTTTTTATGCACCAGATATAGAGGGAAATTAGTTTCGATTTCTAAATTAGTTAGAGATGGAAATAATGTTTTATTTTAATGAATTTGTGGTTATTATGCATAATAATCATTTTATTTTTTATGGTTCATTGATCGATGATCTTTATATTGTTAATCCTATCTCACCTACACTGCAATGAACTGAATTGAATAATACTAGTACCTCGTCATGTAAGAGAAAGGAACCTTCTAAAATGAACCAAACG
This sequence comes from Ilex asprella, assembly GCA_023539305.1. Taxonomy (NCBI): domain Eukaryota; kingdom Viridiplantae; phylum Streptophyta; class Magnoliopsida; order Aquifoliales; family Aquifoliaceae; genus Ilex; species Ilex asprella. The sequence continues at coordinate 27,537,117 of CM042193.1, read as the reverse complement.
TATCTTTGGCACTTACACCTAGGTCATACTAACTTAATGAGGATTTGAAGACCTGTTGCAAATAGACCATTGAGTTTATTGGAAGTGGAGGCACTTTCAGTCTGTGAATCTTGCTTGTAAGGTAAAATTACTAAGAGGCCCTTTACGACCAAGGGCTATAGAGCAAAGGATCTATTGAAATTTGTTCATTCTGATTTATGTGGACCCATGACTTTCAAAGCAAGATGTGGCTTTGAATATTTCTTTACTTTTACTGATGATTGTTTAAGGTATGGGTACATTTATTTGATGTGTCGTAAGTCTGAATGCTCTGAGAAATTCTAAGTGTTTAAGGCTGAAACGGAGAAGCATCAAAGGAAGTGTATCAAGACACTACGATCTGATCGTGGTGGCAAGTACCTCTTAGGAGAGTTAAGGGATTTCTTATTAGAGGTAGGGATAACATCCAAGTTTTCTGTTCTTCACACACCACAACAACAATGGTGTGGCAGAAAGAAGGAATATGACTCTTATGGATATGGTTAGATGTACGATGAGTTATTCAGTTTTACCAGATTCTTTTTATGGATATGCTTTAGGAACTATGGCATACATTCTGAATTTGGTACCATCTAAGTCAATACCTACCACTCTCACAGAATTGTGGATTGGGCGTAAGCCTAGTTTGCGACACATTCGGATTTGGGGGAGTCCAACACACATACTGAAAGGGAACACGGATAAGTTGAAGTCAATAACACAAGTCTGCTTGTTTATAGGGTATCCAAGAGGAACAAAAGGTGGTCTTTTCTATAGTCCTAAGGATCAGAAGGTCATTCTTAGCACCAATGCCCGATTCTTAGAGGAAGACTATGTGATGGATCATAAACCTAAGAATATAATTGTTCTCGTAGAGTTAAGAGGAGATTGATCAGAGAATACTTCTACAATACTAACTGTACAAGGGCATCACATGAAAAAGTAGATGATATCCCATTGCCTCATTATAGTGGGAGGAATATCGATACTCGTGCAGAACTTTCACAAGATGTTACTGATAATACACTGATACAAGCAGAGCCTCTTCGTAGTGGGAGGGTTGTTCGTCAACCCGAACGGTATATGGTCTTGGAAGAGTATTTTGACAGGATTCCTTAGGAACAAAAATTTGATCCCTGGAGCTATAATGAAGCACTCCAAGATAAAGATGCAGAACTTTGGCAAAAGGCTATGATATCTGAGATGGAGTCCATGTACTCCAGTCAGTTCTAGGAACTTGTAAAACCACCCAATGGGATAAAACCCATTAGATGCAAGTGGGTCTATATGAGAAATAGAGGATCAGAAGGTAAGATGGAAAAATATAAAGCAAGGCTTGTTGCGAAAAGGTTTACTCTGAAAGAGGGAATCGATAATGAGGAGACATTTTTGTCAGTAGCTATGCTAATTTCGATCTGAATTCTCTTATCCATTGCAACTTATCTCGATTACGAGATTTGATAAATGGATGTCAAGACACCATTCCTTAATGGGAATTTTGACAAGTGTATGTATATGGTACAACCAGATGGATTTGTAGCAAAGGGTCAAGAGCATCTAGTGTACAAGCTTAAGAGATCCATTTATGGACTTAAGTAGGCATCTAGATCTTGGAACATTCATTTTGATCAAACTATTAAATCTTATAGTTTTAATCAATGCCCTGATAAGTCTTGTGTGTATAAAATGCTTGACGAAAATGTGGTGGTATTCCTAATACTTTACGTGGATGATATCTTGTTCATCGAAAGCAATGTGGGGGTGTTATCTTCTATTTGGGTATAGTTATCCAATCAGTTCGATGTAAAGGATCTAGGAGAGATTGGTCACATCCTTGGGATCAAGTTTATACGAAATCGCAAAGATAGGATGATAGGCTTATCTCAAACTATGTATATCGATACCATTCTAGCCCATTTTATCATGCAAAATTCCAAGAAGGGATTTTTTCCATTTAGACATGGAGTTTCGCTTTCAAAGGAGTAGTTTCCTAAGACACCTGAGGATATAAAGAGCAAGAAGGTAGTTCCTTATGCTTCAGTAGTGGAAAGTCTCATGTATGCAATGCTTTACACTAGAACTGATATTTATTTTGTTGTTGGCATGGTTAGTAGATATAAGTCTAACCTGGGGCAAGAACATGGACTACGGTAAAGCATATTCTCAAGTACCTGAAAAGGATAAGAGATTATATGTTAGTTACCAGGCAGATAGTCTAGTACCCATCGGGTACACGGACTTTGATTTTCAGTTAGATAGGGATTCTAGAAAAGTCAACTTCAAGATATGTGTTTACTCTAGGAGGTGGAGCCACAAGTTGGAGGAGTATCAAGCAATCTTGTATTGCTGATTCCACTATGGAGGCCGAGTATGTGGCAGTTTGGCTTAGAAACTTCCTAATGGATTTAGAAGTGGTACCCTCGATAAAATCGGCTATTACATTTTATTTTGATAATAAAGGATCGGTTGATAACTCAAAGGAACCACGAACCCAGAAGAAGGGGAAGCACATTGAATACAAATATCACCTTTACGAGATATCGTGGGAAGAGGTGATGTAGTGTTGACCAAGATTACATCAACAAACAACCTGGTAGATCCCTTTACAAAGAGCTTACCAGCAAAGAATTTTGATAATCATGTGGAGGGAATGGGAGTTAGAAGTATGACAACATGTCTTTGAGTATAAGTGGGAGAATTGGTAGAGTAGTATACTAAAAGTTTGTTTTTTGTAGTGAAACTTGTTTTATAAATTAATAAAAGTTTGTTCTTTCCATTTTATTGAGAATCAATATGGGCAAACTGTTTGTATTATATTTCATATATGATATGCATGTGTGTCTTATATTTTACATTATAGATAATCTGGTGTGTAGAGTTCCGCTTATACACACAAAACCAGATTATCAGATCCCTGTATAATATGAGTATATGTTTACAATCGTAGATGGAATTGGACATGTCATCGATATGATTGTAGTGTAATATTCCAGCATAGTCTATCTTGACTATAGAAGATTGTTTGATGTCTCGGATTATTGCCATAGTACACTTTGTGTATTGAACAGACCCTTGTTGAGATTATTATCTTTTACTGATTTAATAAGATAATAAATACCTCATGATTATTATGATAACTTATGATCTTAATCCCTAAATATTTAATTGTCACGTGCATATAATGCTTGTCACTTTAATTCTTCAAAGAGTGAGATTCATATTGGGTCAATAAGCTTGATGAATTGGGAGACGATGTTATTTGTATGGTGGAAATTAAATATTAAAGGAAACCACGTCCTAGTATTTAAATGGACTGATGATGTCTTCTTGAGAAAGTTTATAAGTTTTTCCCATGTCAAACCCTGCAGGTGGATTTAATTATCCAACATGACAAATAAGTTGAGTTGTAAGGTCTCAAGGAATAAAAGAAGTCAATTAAATATAATTGTTAGTGATTTATTTAATTGATGGACATATGTAATCTAAAACGTGGGAAGATTATTAAATATATAATAATAAGGAGCTAGAATATAATTTTGAGATAAGGCCTAGGAGATCAATAATAAGTTTTTGGTTGACTGACCTATTATTAATGAGTTGTAGGATGTTTGTTCTGGGTTGACCATAGCAATCTTAAGCCCATTGGGAGCCCGGTCCTTATTTCTCCGTAAGGTCGCTGTCGTAGCCTATATATAGACATCTAGGTTCTCTATTTCAACATCTTATCATTACTCACGCGTTTTAAGGAGGCTAAAAGAGAAAGCAAGGATTCTGAGGTCTTGACAGCCCACACTGTATCCGAATTCTGACGTTGGGTGATATATGACAGAAGACCGCGAGGTTCGTCGAGCTATAGTTGTTATTTTGTTCTGCGTTTGTGCTGAGATGAGATCAGTCCCGAAAGATCTCAAAGGTAAACCCTAATTCCGCCTTATAGGGTTTTAAAGAAATTTTTTTGATATTCGACACATACGCGCTGTCAACGATTCTTGAGATTTTCATTCCAACAGCTACCACGTTGTTGGATGACCTAGGTACTGATACCTAAGCCTATATGCACCAGTACCTAGATTCTAGTGGACTCAGGTACTGGTACGTACACATTAGGTACTGATACCCTGAAGGAAAATTGGTTCAGGTACCGGTACAGTGTACATAGGTGTCGCTAACTAGTAAACAAAATACCCAGGTACTTGGTACCACGTACCAGAGGTACTGGTACCACGTACCAGAGGTACTGGTACCACGTACCAGAGGTACTGGTACCTCTTCCTAGTACTTGAAATTTAAAAATATAGCACTGAAGGGATTTCACTTTTGGAACAATCCTCTTGGGATGTGGTTAATGGAGAATAACGAAACCTGACTATTGGGGTTAGGACTTTGGAATGGTCATGTAGTTAATGTGTAAGCAGGTTATGTGTTGGGTAGTTCCCTGGTGCAAAGGGGACTATACCCAAACTTCATTTTGGTTATGACTCCAGTGAATGGGGTATTAAGACGTGGTATTAGGTTACATGGTACTCAAAGGTACTTTCGCAAGTTGATGGGTGATCAATGGGTTGAGAAAGGGCCCTCAGATTTTGAGGCATCACAGGGTTCTCGATTTACTTAGGGCTTACAAGGAATGGGTCTAGACCATTGCATTCATTGTGCATTGCATGCTAGATGTCTTAAATGCTATGTTTTATGTGATATGATATGCATGATTAAATATGTATGGAAATGAGACACTAAAGTTAGAAAACATATCCTTGGGGTCAGGGAAACAAAGAATGAGTTTATGGTTTGGGCATCTACCGGTATGGCATACCTCCTACCGGTGTGACAATAGGAAATTTCCAATGTTTTAACTTTTGATCCCTAACTTTAGGATACCAGGTTAGGGGTCTATTGCTATCTTACACGTGTGTACATGGAAACTAGAAGGAGACGACACAATCATCGGGGTGGCAAGAATGACCCACCACCACTAACTTTTAATCAATAAGCCTTTATAATGGCTATGGGTACCATGGCTGCAAACCTAGCGCTTGTAAGTGCCAATATGAGCCAAGGAGCTCAAGCCATCTACAAAAGCTTAAGTCCCATGGGCCACCAACATTCAAAAAAAAGAAGTAAGGGATATCCAACCCGTAAGGATCGCAAGGGCAGGGCCAAGGTTATCAAGACCAAGGTCAGGGTCATTCTTCCCAAAGAGGGAACAACTTTAAGGGCGCGTATTGAGGTGGCCAAATGAAATGTTACTATTGTCAATAGCTGGGCCACCTAAGGAAAAAATTTCCACTAACGTAGAACCTACAAAGTTCTATGATGCCCCTAAAATCGGAGGTACTTTCTCAACTTGTTGATCACCCATCAACCCGCGAAAATACCAGTGAATGTCGCATAACCCGAAACCACGACATAACATCCACTTTTTCGAGATCAAAACAACACAAAGTTTGGGCAAAGTCACCCTTGTACCGGGCATTCCCAACCGTATAACTTGTGTAACATTCAATCAAATGACCCTTCCAAGGTCCAATATACCTCAATTAATACTCAATTATTGTCCATTTACATCGTTTGAATTAAAAAAATAAGGCCCAGAAGCATAGCAAAAGCATTCCAAAATTTGAGATTTGAACAAAACCTACTAGTAAAAGATGTACAAGTTCGACCGGTAGAAAAAGACAATTGGAAAAATTCTACCAATAGAGTTATCAAATTTCTATTGATAGGAAAACTCACTAGAAATGTTCTACCGTAGAAATGTGACGTTCTACCAGATAGGAAATGCCTACTAGAAAAAGTTCTAACGATATAAGAGCACAACGTTCTACTGCTAGGTCTTACCAGTTTTCTTCCATTTCCATCCTTTTTCCATTCCAACCCTTTACAACATCAACCCAAACTCATATAACACCCAGTTTAAACAAAATAAAGTTCATATGAGTTCTTTTACAATCTTTTAAATACAATTGCATGCCCAAAACTAAATAACATATTAGTTTTACAAAAATATAGGCCATGTGTGGGAGCCATACTTCGGCGCATGCTCCGCACCTAAAATATTGCCCCCATAAAGGGTGAGTCACACTCAATAAGGTATTCCCCCCATAAAGGTTGAGCCACGCTCAATAGGGTATATCCTAAAGAGGCTACTCCCTAACTTAGATGTATATGAAATGTTCACATGCAATTCATGAAGCAACAATCAGTCCATTCAAGAATATACAATTCAACATTGGAATCCTATATGTCATGCCCTAATATGAGATGAGACTCACACATGCAACTCAACTAGAGCATTTACTAGCTCCCTCAACATATGCAATGCCATGCGTATAAATTCAGATATTTCAAGCCCTCACCATTGATGTTGCACATCCAATGACCATTATAAATCTCGAGTCTTTCTTGGGCTGGGTATTATGGACTCACACCAATGGACACCTAACCAACACGACATTAATGAACTTCCACCAATGACTCTGCATACACCGACACACTTTATGAAATTAATACCAATGGAGTGTGTATCCGAATCATCGGGTCTTGCACCCGGGGGACAGTCTAACCCTTCTTTCTAACCCTGACCATATTTTTAATGCAAAGCATGCACTTCAGTCGAATCTCGGTCTAACTATCCTAAGTCCACACATCATCCACCAAGAATGGTGTTTGATCAAACCATGCACACACACTCACATTATGTCAATGCCCATGAATGCGATGTTTTCCCGTGAATATTCAATGTAAAGGTACAATTGAATTTCATATCAGTATACAACTAAGATCAACATCATGTTTCATATGTCATGTGAACATTAAGAACAATATTTTGTCTCATTCAACACTCCCAATTGTCAATTATATTATAAGCATATAATTAAAATGTACAATATCATCCAAACATGTTATTTCAATTTCATCAAAAAAATATACTTCAATCATTCAAGGCATTTAAACAACACCCACATGGCAACAATTCATGTAATCACATAGTATGCCCAAATAATCACATTTCTCAAGAAATCACCAACAAGTAATTTCTACATACTCAATTCATGCTAGAATTAATTTTATTCATTCTTAATATACATTTTTCATATTTCAATTACCATAGCTAAGTGCTATACATGAGACTACATCTCTCAAACCCTACCCATTTCATATAACTACCCTAGGTTGGAAATTAACTTAATTAGGAAAAGAACCCTACCTCTTGAAACGTAAAAATAAGTTGTAGAAACCTTCAAGAACACAAGCCAAGCTCAAATCTTGATTACCCCCCAAATCTCATTTTTGAATCTTTGGTGAAATCCATGCTTTTTGGTACGTAATTGTAGCCCTTGTCAAGTAGATGAACTTTAATTCTTGGCTCGAAGGATTCCAATCAACAGGTAGTCGTAGATCGTAGAGAGAAGTTGTAAACACTCTCTTTTTCCCTCTCTTTCCTCTCCAACAAAACCCAGCTAAAAAATGGGGATCAAATCTAATTCCCTCCCCTATTTATACCCCTAGGAATGCTTGGACCTTTTTGAGCCACCCGCCTTCCATTCCTGGGTCCTATTTTGTCCCAAAAGCATTAAATTTTGTCCTGGTTCAAGTTTAAAATATTTTTATATGAACTTCCTTTAAATTATTTTCCAATTTTCAAAATTTAATTTCATGTCTCATTTTTAGGTCACGCTACACCTGATTTCCTCATAAAACGTAAAAAAATCGGTTGTCTCAGAATTCGACAAAAATTGATTTGGTAATTAGATTTCGTGAGACGAATCCAATGGTGAGGTCCGTTTAGTCATTTGAGTTTTAGAACAATTCAAATTTTCAACCCGTACCATAGTGACAAATTATTATTTTGCCCTTTTACAAAAATTCAAACTTACCCAAGTTTTACATTCTTCCCCTTTAAAAAGAATTTCATCCCCAAAATTCACACACTCATGCACACTTAACTGCATGCATATGTAATAAGTTATACAATACTTATGACTATAAAAATGTACCTCAATCCACGAATAAGAATGCATAACTGGTATGTATGGTGTCCTCATTCTACCATGTCACCTCATTCACACCTCAGTGCTGCCATAACACCTTTACCAGTCTCACGGTCTTGCCTCATAAAACCTGCTCTTAACTATCCATGATAGGCACCGGTCCCACCTCGAAGGTCTCATCCACATCAACAATCAGCTCGCTCCAATCCATCACATGTGTCAGATCTGGAGTGTACTTCTAGAACATGGAGACATTAAATATCGCTTGAACACCCAATAAATTTTGCGATAACGCCAACCAGCAAGCAACTATACCAACCTTCTCGAGTACCTCGAAGGGCCCAATATACCTCGACGATAGCTTTTCTGGCTTCCCAAAACTGACCACTCCCCTCTTAGGCAACACTTTCAAGAAGACGTAATCTCCAACCTCAAACCCTAGTGGTCGTCACCGCCTATCAACGTAGCTCTTCTGACGGCTCAGAGCCGTAAGAAGACATTTTCGTATCAAGTCCACCTTCTCTAATGTGTCTCTAATAAAATCTGGACCTGTAGCGGGTCTCTCTCCAACATCCGTCCAACAAATCGTAGAACAACACGACCTCCCATAAAGGGCGTCATAGGGTGCCATATATATGCTCACATAATAACTATTGTTGTAGGCGAACTCCTTCAAGGGTAAATGCTCTTTCCAACAACCCTCGAGGTCTAGGACGCACACCCGTAGTATGTCCTCTAATGTCTGGATGATCCTCTTTAACTGACTATCCACCTAGGGATAAAAAGCATTGCTCATCATCAACTATATCCCCATGGTCCGCTAAAAACACTCCAAAAAATGGATCGTGAACCTGAGATCCTAATCCGACACTATAAACACGAGCACTCCATGAAACTGAACTATTTCTCATATGTACAGCCTGCAGAACACTTCCAGTGGGAAGGTCATCTACACTGCCAAAAAGTTTGCCAACTTTGTAAGTTGGTCCACTATCACCCACATCGTGTCATGTCCCTACGATGTGTATGGCAAGTGAGTCACAAAATCCATCGTTACATGCTCCCACTTCCAATTAGCCAACTCCAAAGGCTGGAACAACATTGTTGGTTTGTAGTGCTCAACCTTGACCTGCTGACATGTGAGACATCGACTAATAAAGTCTTCAATGTGGCTCGTCATCCCAGTCCAATTGCCCTGGCGACGAAGATTATGGTATATCTTCATGCCACCTGGATGTATAGCAAAATAGGAGCAATGGAACTCCCTAGGGATCCCTTCTCTCAGATACGCAGGCTGGGAACTGCAACCCTTCCCCTAAACTGACGACTTCCATCCGAGTTAATGGCATAGCCCTCATCACATGAACTTGCCTATACCCGGTCCCTGATGGACTGTATCTTTGTGTTCTGCCCCTGGGACTCGATCACCCTACTAAATAGGGAAGACATAGCTACCAAACTCCCCAAAGTGCCTTGAGCCTGACCCCTATAGTGTAGCTAGAACTGTTCCATAATTTCAAGCATCTGTCACTCCCAATAAGCCACATTAGCCATGACTCCCCGTTACATTTGACTAAGTGCATCAGCCACCACGTTTGCCTTACCAGGATATTAATGCAAAGGAAAGTCATAGTCCTCTAAATACTTCATCCACATGTGCTACCTCATATTGAGGTCCCACTATGTATAGATGTACTTGAGACTCTTGTGGTCTGAAATTACCTCGAACTGATCACCATATAAAAAGTGGTACCAAGCCTTCAAGGCAAAGACAACGGTCGCCAACTCCATGTCATGTGTGGGGTAGTTTTTCTCATGGTTCTTTAACTACCTAGAACCATAAGCTACCACCCTCCCAAATTGTATCAAAACACATCCAAGTCAATCCCTAGAAGCATCACAATACACTGTGTAACTTTGCCCCTATCTAGAACTATCAAAATAGGAGTTAAAGTAAGCCTACCCTTCAACTCTTGGAATGCCCTCTCACAAGAGTCATCCCACTGAAACTTTTCCTGCTTTCGGGTCAATCTCGTTATAGGCGTTGCTAATTGGGAGAAGTCCTCAATGAACCTTTTGTAATACCTCACCAATCCCAAGAAACTGTGTATCTCGAAGACGACTTTGGCCTCTCCCAACTCATGACCGCCTGAACCTTATCCGGGTCGACTGTCTATAAGATCCTATATTAAAATTAAATAAGGATAATATTATCTTAAGAGTTCTTCTAAGATGAAGAAAATAATGGTAGAAACTTAGCATCATTGTTGAAATAATGATTATAAAGTTTGAGTTTCGCCTATATATACATTCGGGTTAATTTGGGTTTTGGAGATGTTTAAGTTTGAGAAGGGTTGTTAAGTATTTTTATAAATATTTTTAGGTCAAAATAAGGTTTTCATTGAATCTTGAAGGTCTAAGAACCAGGGAAAAAATTATATGAGTTCTATTAGAAGTTTAGACGTATTCAAAAGTTAAAACCTATTTTGAAGAGGATTTTGGTAGAAAAGAATTTGATATAACTTTTGTATTTGGCTATAAATTTTTATCTCAATGTCTAATTGACCTGAAATTTGTACTGTAAAAAAGCTAGACTTCAAGAGCTACAAAAGTATATTTCACAAAAATTTTGTGAATCGACGTCTAACTAGGTCAAAATCGAGCTGGAAGTCTGGGGCAGACTACTACCCTCGCCCAAATGGGAATTCCCTATTCTTTTAGCCTAAATACTATAGGGATGCGATCTAGAGTTTATTTACCTATCTTTTCAGTCATAAGAACCCTAAAAAAGTTTGAGGAGAAGAAAATGAGAAAGAACGGGCTGAATCTTGAAAGATTAACACGTAGTAATCGCAACAAAATACATTAGGATCAAGGTAGGGGTTCTTTCTCAGATTCATTCATTGATGATTAGGTTTATATAATATTTCTTTTTCATCATTATTACGATATATATAACTGATTTGCAATATTTTTACGTTCTTTTAAATCCATGTTTCGTTTCGTGAACAAAATACATGATTTACTTCCAAGATCTATTCTTTCTGGATTTAAAAACCTAGTTCTTGTTTCCTACTCCAATTATGTGATAGATCTACAATGTGTTTACATTTTTTTTCAATATGTGTTTTAATTCTTGAATAAACACATGGTTTGCATTCAAATACGGGTTTTACATCAAAAGACTTTAAGTCCTTGTTTACAAAATCATAGTTCTTGATTACTATCAATTCAAATATATTTTCCAAGATCTCTAGCATTTTTTATTGATTTATTCCTTTTGAAAAATTTGTGGATCAATGATAATTGATTGTAGTTGAATTTTATGAAAAAATGTGGTTTTTATCTCTTGTATTGATGGGTGTGGGGGTAGTAAGTAGGCTGAAAAAAGCCATTAAAGGAGGGGAAGTGGGTATAGAACTAGAATCGAGAGAAGGTGGTTTTACCACTTTGTTCAGTTACCATAGAGTGTTAGAGGTTTATCTACCTTAGGGGTTTGGTGGTAGCCTAATACTCGTAGGGGGTTTAGTTTCTTACGAGAGCTAACCACTATTTGTCCACGTAAGTTTGAGTCAAGGGGCTAGTATACTATACCTAGAAAAGGATACGTCAATGCTGATACGTCGATACACGCCCCTCCTAAAGTGGTTTAAGTGTTATGGCCCTACGGGGATTGATTTGAGATGATTTGTGTTTTGGACGGACAAGATATGTTTGGTGTATAGATTCATAGTAGTCTACCTACATACATGAGATATTATGTTATGAATTGTGGTTTTTGTAAATGATTTTATTCTGTTATGAACTCTACTATTTTATATCGTAAACTTGAGATCTCATTAAATGTCATTGTTTTATTTCAAAATTATATATATTATTTTACAAACTGTGACTTCCATGTTTTCATGATTTCTAAACCTTATTTGGGTTTGAGAAGGCTTTCCTACTGGGCTTTATTGCTCACCCTACCATAAAATTTTTAGATTTTAGTGTTGAGGAGAATTCAAAGTTAGATGAGGTGGTAGATTGGGATGCCGAGGGGAATCGTGATGTGGAAGTTTGAGAATGAATTTTTGTCTCTAGAGTTTATACTTGATGGGTTACTTATGTTAAGAATTTATTTATGTTTTCTTTGGGGATTTATTTAATCAATTGCTAGATTAGGAATAATTTTATTTATTTAATGATACTTTAGTTTGCTCTAATGGTTGGATGTTTTATTGATAGTTAATGCCTTCTAGGATGGATTTTGGAGTGTTACACTGTCACACCTAAAGCTGACATCACGTGACCCAAAAATTTCACTTATGTCAGCCAAAATTCACATTTGCTGAACTTAGAGTACAACTAATGGTCTCTCAAGGTCAAGAGAACAACCCTCAAGTGACCCTCATACTCCTCCTCAGACTTGGAGTAGATCAAAAAGTCTTCAAAAATGACCACGAGAAAATGATCTAGGTAGGGTTGGAACACCCTATGCATGAGATCCATGAATATTGTCAGGGCATTCGTCAATCCAAAAGGCATAACTGTAAATTTGAAATGCCCATATCGCATCCTAAATGTCATCTTAGGGTTATCGACCTCTCTAATCCTCAACTGATGGTAACCAATGCGCAGATCTATCTTGGAGTAGACCCGTGCTCCTTTCATTTGATCAAACAAGTCATCAATCTGCGGTAAAGGGTATCTATTCTTGATAGTTGATGAGTGCATAATATTGCATATTTGAAGGCCTCATTACATGCATTATTAACTCAACTTTTGCATTAAGTATTTGGAGTTAGCCGATTTTATGAATAATGTTGAATTTTCGATGTTGCGTCCATTTATAGCTTAAAAGATGGAGTTTAGGACCTTGCAACTTTGTTGGATGTGTGGTGAATGCATGGACACAATACATGAAGATTTGGAGGCTTAAAAGTGAAGAATTCAAGGAGGTTTTGGTGTTTAGGAACAAAGGCACGAGCTGCCATATCTTTTGGTAGCAGAGCCTCGTTTTTCCTCCATTTTGACCATGATCCGCTTCGAATCTAAAAATGTGCAAAACATGAAAGTTGTAGATATGGATGTCTTTTATAACACGCCCAAAATTTTAGCTCAGTCCAACAGTTGGATCAAAAATTATGCCAATTCTACAAAAAGTGGTCCAGAGTAGAGAAGTGCCCAAAAGTGGTCCGTACCGGTATGCCGAACTCCAGTAGCTATACCATACCGGTACGCTGTTCTTGAAGTGCCCAGAATTCCTGTAAATCATGCTACACTTGCTTGGGGGTCGCACCAATGATTCTCCCACTTGCCCTCTAACTTTTCTTACACATCTACATGTCTCCTACACCATGCTTGAAGACTTTGGAGGCAGTGGCATTAATGGAGATGGGAAAGAAGGGGGCTGCCATTGTGTGTTACAGGCTTGGCTTATCCTAGCCTGTGCAATGCATCAACTCAACCACCTATGGATGGAAGGCCCTTCACATAGACCCTAGGGACCCTCATGGATGAAAATTAAAGACACATATTCCATATATACTCAGCATTCTTCAGCATTACACAAGTTCAAAAGTGGCTATCTAAGCTTAGGAGTAGAGGAAGATGATGAATAGTGACATAGTTTAAATTTCTGCATTTCTTCCATACATTTCACTTGTAATCTCCTGTAAGCTTCTTTAATTGTCTTTAATGTCATTTATTGCTAATGCGTTGCAAGTTTAGTTATGCCTTGTATATTTTACCATTGTTGTATTTAAGTTTTCTTCATTTCCTAGCTTTGAAATGGGTATTGCATATTTTTCTTCATAGTAAGATTTCTTGCTTTAAGTTAAGTTTCATGCTCCATTTTATTTACATGTCTCTTTACATTATGCATTTCTTTCCTTTAAGTATGATTAGCTAGATTTTTAGTTGGCTAATCCAAGGGAGACTTCCTCTTGGATTTTTCATTTCAAGTCTTTTTCTTTCCTCTCTCGGTGTACGATGATTTTGTTTGACTGGGTTGAGAGTGGATGAGATAGTGTGCCTTTGATATTACGTAGACCTAGTCACGGCTTATACTTAGATCCTCACCATCTCGTCCCTAGCTTCCCACGAATCAATCGTTCATCTATAAACCCTCGGAGGAAGGTTTTGAGTTGAGTTGAGATTCCCATTGGAATCACCCCTTTGGATTAGCTAACACTTGTTTTCATTTCATTTTCATTCTCAAAACATCAACCACAAAACTCAAACAAATATTTTACACTTTCTCTTTTTGGAAAAATCACCTTCACACAACTTGAACTTTCCTTCCCTGAGGAGATGACCTTGGAATACTCTTCCAAGTAAAACACCAACATACAAAAGGCTCCTTGCGATTGGGGAGCACTTTTGTTCACATTTCACATTTCACACATTTTGTTTATTCCATTTCATACCACCATTCTGTTGCCCTTTCTCTCGCATGAATCTGAGTGAGAGTGACACTCACCCACACACATAAGTCATATACATATTTGAGGTTTCATGTTAAGAGTATAGGAACAACAAATGTTTTTAAACAATCATTTTTGGCGCCGTTGCCTTGGAAGGCTAAGCGTCTAGTTCAATGGTGATTTTGGGCGGCATAGGTAAGTCTCGTGATTTTCATCACGGGCCAAGGTATGTCGTCTTATTTATAAATAGGTTGTAAATAGTTTGTGTTTTATTTAATGTCTTATAATTTTTATGATAATGTATTAAATGCCCTATATTATGAAAATGTGTGTGAGATTTGTGATGAGTATGGGCATATCACTAGTGAGTGCCCAATAAATGCCCCTTGTTTTGAAAATGTTTGCGAGATTTGTGGTGAATATGGACACATCACTAGTGAGTGCCCGATAAATGCCCCTTATTTTGGAAACATTTGCGAAATTTGTGGTATGGACACTTCACTACTGAGTGTCCAATAAATTTTCAGGTTCAAGATTTTACATGCGAAGGTTCTAATTTATTTTTGATCTCCGAAAATTTTTACCCCAACCATTATGTTACACCGAGTTATCTGAGTTATGGTTGGGAGAATGAACCTTATAATTTTTTATCCAATCTCACACCACCAAATGAATTTTGCAACCATCCAACATATGGGGACTCAACCGAAGAAGAATTGGAAAGTATTTTGTGTGATTTTATGGAATATCAAATGGAATTAAATGTCCAAGTAACCCAACAACTGCATACATTGACTAATGCTATAATTGCTATGCATGAAGAACAACATCTTGAGCATAGTCAATGTATTAAGGATGATCAACCCAATGAAATGCATATTGATGTTGAATCTTCCACCACTCTAGATTGTGAAAAAATTGATGAAGATATTATCTCACATGAGGCTAATGAGCCCAAGTTCATTTTGTCTTCTATGAATGGTGTTGAGACTCACATTTCTCAACTTGGGAAGGGCATTGAAATGGAGTTAAGTGTGGAAATTTTGAAAGAAAAATTGTATGCTCCATTGTTGGTATTTTACAAACTTGCATACACATCTATTTGGTTGAGAATTTTGAGTCAACATCCTTTCTATGTTTGGATAGAAGGTTTAAGAAGGGCATTTATACAACAAAAAAATGTTAAAACCAAAAAAATCAATGGACGCAAGCTCATATCCGAATTGAAGTCGAATTGACATGGTCCTTTTTTTTTATTTCCATGTACATAGTAGTTAGATTTATTTTATTGTTATATTTTCATTTTCAATGTTGTAGCATAGATTAGAGCATTAAGGTTGTTTAACTCTTCCTAATTTGGACTCATTTCACTTCAACATCATTGTAGAAAATCTTTTTGAGTATTATGTTCTAGTCTAAGTTGCAGGGGTGTAAACAAGTTTTCTGTATTTTATTTTTGTTCAAGTATATATATATATATATATATATATATAT
>CM042193.1:27506655-27520807 GCA_023539305.1 Ilex asprella | reverse complement strand
TATATATATATATATATATATATATATATATATATATATATAAAGAAAAAAGAAAAAAAGGGGGTATCTCATTTCCCATATTATTTTCATTTTTCTTATTACATGATTCCTTGTGCATTGAGGACAATGCATAGTTTAAGTTGGGGGGTGAGGTGCATCATTCACATATTTCGCCACTCTTTGTATAGAATAATGAAAAATGTGAAAATTTTAAAAATTTTGGTTCCAATATAGAATATTCCCTTATCCTAATGGTTATGAGATTTGTGATTAGTTGATCTTCATTTTGAACTTTGAATACATGTGCACATTATAGAAGTTTATCCTATGTTAGAGTATCACATACTTGTTTGTTTTTGAACTCAACCATAAGTGCACCATGAACTTGTAATTTTTGTAATTTACGGATTGAGTTCAAATTTGAGTGTTTGATATGAATAGTGGCGATGAGTAAGAACCCATGTGAGCTTTAATGTCAATCTTTATTTGGAGGGAACTTACATTTATTCAAGGAACAATTCTTCAAATGTCAAATTTGTTCAATAATCTCATTATGCTTGTTTTGGTTGGGTGTATTTAGGTAGTTAATTGACTTTGTCTTGATATGTACAATGCTCCCCTATGCTTATTTAGAAATGATCTTAGGTCATCGTTGATGCTTTGAGCCTTAGCCTTTTTCTTGAAAAAATTTATCCCTAGTGTCGTGATTGAGCCTTAATTGTAATTCGTTTCCATGCCACAAATTTGACCAAGCCAATGCAAAATGATTAAATCTATCTCACCTTGGTTGTTCCTAATGCTAAGTGTAAGTGATCATAAAAGAGAAGTAAGTATGGTGTGGAAACTCAAACAAAAATGGGTGAATGATGCAGGAACTTAAAGAGTTCAATGGAAAAAGAATGAAACTCCAGGAAAAGGAAGAAAAAGGGTGAAAGAAGAAAAGAAAGTAAAAAAGAAAAGGAAAATGTTAAGGAAAAGAAGAGAAAAAGAAACAAAGAGTCGAAGTGATGATGTTAGCCTAGAAATCCCATGAAAATGGAAATGTTTTTGAAATAAAAGTCGCTCGGAACAACCTTATTTGTTATCCTCTATCCTTGGTTTCCCTTACCTCAATATCACCCCAAGGCCCCGTTATAACCCTTGAAAGTCCTAAATGATCTAGAGAAGCATGAGGATGCATACTTTTAAAGAAAAAGAGGAGTTGATTTTGCTATCTAATGCCCTAGCATTCCTTTCAGGAGATTATGCCAAGGTTGTTTAATTTCTATGCATACTTCATTTTTGGATTATATGTGTAACACCCCAAATACCCCCTTGGACGGCATTACATTCTAAAGACCATTTACAATCATGAGAGCAACTACATAGCTTCATATCCAAAAAGAATTTACTTCATCATTTAAGCATATAAAATAACATCCAAAAGAATATGCCCAACAATGGCATTTACATCTCCAAAAGAATATCAAAGTAAATTTTTGCAGCGGAATACAAAATATACTAGACTTCTCAGTGTACAAAAGAGTATCCTAGTCTAGTGCAAAAGAAAAGGGGTCGCTCTATGCGTCCACCTCGGGATCGACACTCCCATCAATTGGAGTCTCCTACTGGGCGGCCTCCTTGGCTCCTAACTCCTCCTCACGTACATAATCTGGAAAAGGTTAGCAGTAGGGGGTGAGCACGAAGCTCTGTAGAAAATTTCTCCCAAACCCAAACAAGGTCTAGAAAACATTTAAAATTCGGTCGGTCTCCTTTCGCAAATATCATATTTAACTTTTTGAAGGAAAACATGACATTTTAAATAGATCTCAAGTTTAATCGGTAGCAATAATCAACGGGAAAGAATAAAATAAATTTCGCAACAATAACCATTTCAAACTTTAAGTCATTTAAGAAGGGCGCCTTGCGATACATTGTACCATACCAATGCACCGACAAGAACGACCCACTCACAATCCCATGTATATTAGTACTAGGTATGTTGATTGCTTCTCGTGAATCTACCCAACGATTATACCTAGTCCACCAATCACAAGCACTTTAGAAACGGGCGTCTACCATCCCAATAGCAGTGACGAGTCCCTTCCTAGGAAAAGTATACTATACCTCGTTCGAACTCCAGTGAACGATAGTGGTTTCATTACCAAATGACAACCCACTACAAGTGCTAGGAAACCATCTCACCCCCACTGGGATAGACTAACCTCTAACACTCTACGACATCTCTCGTAGGCAATCCAAGTCCATCACAACAATCATACAAATGAGGAAACTAAAATATACTCAACTCACAACCATTTCAAGGAATTACCAAATTCCAAAATTCCTCATGTAATATACCATAGAATAATTAAGGAGCAATGCACAAGAGATCATCATAACATCATTTTGTTATATAAACAATAAGTTTTTGAAAGTGGGAACTTATTAGCTCATAACTTTGTATATTTTAAGATGCTAATCAACTTAATTCACTCGCTTTTGAGCCGTAAATAATATAAGTTATGATGATTGAGGTCTTAACGTCAATTTGATGTGTTTGCAGTTGAATGGAATAAATATGGCTTTGAAAGACCCTCACATACCACTTGGGATGAAAGGAGTTCAAAAGAAAGCTTAAAGGTAGCTCGGGAGCAAAGAAATCAAGAAATTCATATAATGAAGCAGAACGATACCGGTACCCAAAACCTACTGGAATTGGGGTACCGGTACACGGTACCGGTACTATATAGAACAAAATCTATTTTTCTTAAAACCAAGGTTGGAAAATGAAAAAAAAAAGAGAAATTTAATAGTTACCCAACCATTAAAATGTTTAAAACATGGCCTTTATTGCAAGGATATCAATAATCATGCATTTCATATCTTATATATAAGAGTAAGAGTGAAAAACATACATGTATAATATCCTAGCCTCAATGTAAGTGAATGGAAGAAAATCTCCTACCTCAATGCTCAAGAGTTTTAGCCTAATACCCAATCTTCAAAGACTATTTCCTCTCCCTTATTTACCCTTTAGACTCCTCCTTGGGTTCCAAAATGTAAGGGTGAAAGGGTATGGAAGAGTGTAATGAAAGGTTAGGGAAAGGGTGTTCTTGAAATCTAGGGTTTGATCTTCTAATTTGGGTGTAAATCTCTTGATGGGTGTGTTTTTGATCCTCCTCTTTTTCTCTCTTAAGCTTTCTAGGGTTTAGAATGGTGTATGGATGGCTAAGGAGGCGGCCTAAAGTATTTATAGGCCCAAAAATGTGACCTAGGTCGCGATCCTGAAAGCAGAACGGTACCGGTACCCAAAACCTACTGGAATCGGGGTGCCGGTACGCTTCAGCGGACAGATTTTTTTTTCTCCGACCTCCAAGGCAGTTTTGACTAGGGGTGTTAATCGAGTCCTTGTCGAGCCTTTATCGAGCTTAATTTACACATAAACGAGCTAGCTCGTTTAACTATTTACTCTTAAACGAGCTTAAAATAGTGTTCAAGCTTGGCTTGATTAACAGCCCTAGTTTTGACCCACTTTTGTATCCCTAGATGTCTACTATCTACTGTAAAAAATTTCAGATCAATTGGACATAAGGATAAAAAGTTATGGGCAAAATACTAAGAGATGTCCAAAATATTTTTTACACAAAATTTATGTAAAGTGTGTTTTTATTCCGGAGTACTTCCAAGCTTCCAATGCACCTCATATTACCTCTCCCAAGGTTTTTTGACCTTCCGAATTTAATGGAGACCTTAGTTTGACCTAAAAATATTTAAAAACTTACCTATTAACTATTTTCAAGCTCATATGCTTTCGAAACGTAAACTTCCCAAATTCATTTGTCTCCCAAATATTTATTTCTAATGTTTTAACCTATGTGATTCATTTTTACATATTTATATATAAAATAACTACTAAACTAGTATATTACTATATTACTATACGCATGTGGAGTATTACAATCCACCCCCCTTAAAGAAAGTTTCGTCTTCTAAACTTACCTCAAGTAGCGAACAAAAATGGATACTTCTCCCGCATTTCTTGCTCCGGTTCCCAAGTAGCTTCCTCCACTCCATGGTGTTGCCACAAAACCTTCACCAATCTGATAACTTTGTTGCGAAGCACTTTTTCCTTGGTGTCGAGAATCTGCGTCGGTTGTTCTTCATATGTTGCCCCATCTTGAATTTCTACATCCTCCAAGTTCACGACTGGCGTTGTATCCGATTGACACTTCCTCAACATTGACGCATGGAACACATTGTGTACACCTGACAACTGGGCTGGTAATAGTCACTGATACGCCGCTTTTCTCATAACTTTGATCACTTCAAAAGGTCCGGTATATCTTGGCGCTAATTTTCCCTTTTTGCCAAATCGAAATACTCCTTTCTTGGGTGACACCTTGAGGAACACATAGTCCCCCTCTTGAAATTCCAATGGTCTTCGTCTTCGATCCGCATAGCTTTTCTGTCTACTTTGTGTCGTGCGTAGTCTCTCCCGGATTAATTGGATCTTCTCCGTAGTCTCTCGAACAATGTCCGGCCCGACCAAGCTACTTTCTCCGGCTTCCAACCAACAAGTAGGAGATCTACACGGTCTTCAGTATAATGCTTCATAAGGTGCCATTCCGATGCTTGTCTGATAGCTATTGTTGTATGCAAATTCCACCAACGGCAAATGATCGCTCCAACTCCCTTTGAAGTTCAATGCGCAAGCACGTAGCATATCCTCCACAATCTGTATCACCCTCTCAGATTGGCCATCCGTTTAGGGATGAAAAGACGTACTGAAGTGAAATTTTGTGCCCATTGCTTGTTGTAGACTCTGCCAAAATTGTGCCACAAACCGAGAATCACGATCCGACACAATAGAGAGCGGAAGTCCATGTAACCTCAATATCTCACGGATATACAACTGGCTCAAAATCTCGAATGTATCTGTGGTCTTCATACCCAAAAAGTGAGCAGACTTGGTGAGTCTAACCACAATAACCCACACTGCATTATGCCCGCGCGATGTTCGTGGTAAACCCGACACGAAGTCCATGGTGATGTGATCCCACTTTCACTCTAGGATAGGTAAAGATTATAGGACTCCTCCAGGCTTTTGATGTTCAATCTTCATCTGCTGGCACACCACACATTTTTTCACATACTTGGTCACATCCTGCTTCATTCCCCTCCACCAGTACTGACGCTTCATGTCCCTATACATCTTTGTGCTACCGGGGTGGATAGCAAACTTAGAGCGATGGCACTCTCCAAGTATCTTCTCCTTTAGGGACGAATCATCGAGAACACACAGCTTCTCACCATATCTCAATTCTCCATTCTTCAACGTCCATCCTTCCATCGCTTCTCCATTCTCCACTCTGACTTGAATCGACTCGAGTTCCGGATCCAAGCATTGTAACTCCACCACCCGACGTTGAAGAGTAGGTTGAGCTACAAGGTTGAACAAGCATAGGCGAGATCCATCCGCTCCAACCCATAGATCTTAATCTCCAAGGGCATTCCTCATCTTCATTTACCTATAAAGGCATTGAGTTCACCCTGAGACTTCCTGCTAAGAGCATCAGCGACCACATTCGCCTTCCCCGGATGGTAGTCGAGCGTGAAATCATAATCTTTCAAGTACTCAATCCACCTTCTCTGCTGGAGATTCAAATCTTTATGTGTGAACACATACTTGAGGCTTTTATGATTCGGGAACACTTGAAATTTCTCTCCATACAAGTAACACCTCCACAACTTAAGAGCAAAAACCACAGCGGCTAGCTCCAAGTCGTGAGTGGGATAGTTCTGCTCATGAATCTTGAGTTGCCTCGATCCATAAGCAACTACCTTCCCTCCTTGCATTAGAACACATCCCAAGCCTCGTAGTGAAGCATCGGTGTATACATCGTAGCCTTCCCCACTGCTCGGAATAATGAGGATAGGTGTCGTCATCAACTTCTCCTTCAAGGTGCGAAAAGCTAGTTCACATGCTTGAGTCCACAAAAATTTATCCCCCTTCTTTGTAAGACGAGTCATCGGCATCGTAAGCTTAGAGAATCCATCCACAAATCTACAATAATAGCTGGCTAACCCCAAGAAACTCCGTACTTCCGTCATGTTCTTCGGTGGTTCCCATTTCATCACGGCCTCAATATTCGCGGAATCAACCGCTACCCCTTTCTCGGACACAACATGGCCAAGGAATTTCACTTCCTTCATCCGAAACTCACACTTGCTCATTTTCGCGTATAACTTATGTTCTCTCAATGTTTGTAGCACAATAGAGAGATGACGAGCATGTTCCTCCTGAGTCTGTGAGTAAATCAAGATGTCATCGATAAATACAATGACAAATTGATCGAGGTAAGGCCGAAAGACTCTGTGCATCAAATCCATGAAGGTTGCAGGGGCATTAGTCAATCCGAACGGCATCACCGTATACTTGAAGTGACCATACCGGGTACGAAAAGCACTCTTAGGAATATCTTCCTCCTTAATCTGCAACTGATGATACCCCATGCGAAGATCAATCTTGGAGTAGTACTTCTAACCCCTTAACTGATCAAACAATTCATCAATTCGTGCAACGGATATTTATTCTTCACGGTCACCCGATTCAACCTCCTATAATCCATGCATAACCGTAGAGTCTCATCCGTTTTCTTCACAAAGAGGACCGGGGCTCTCCAAGGTGAAGTACTCAAACGTATAAATCCAATGGCCAACAAATAATCCAACTGCTTCCTTAGCTCCTTTAACTCCAAAGGTGCCATATAGTATGGAGCAATGGATATGGGTTCGGTTCCCGGATATAGATCAATCCTGAACTCGATCTCCTTATGTGGCGGTAACCCGGGTAGTTCATCGGGGAAGACATCCCGAAAGTCCGACACTATCAACACCACATCCGCATGGAGCTTATCCCGATCGTCACCCATCAAGCTAGCTAGGAAACTCAATTGGCTCCCCGCCTTAGCTTTCAAGAATCTACTACCCGTAGTAGGGAATGGATGGAAAGAATATCGGTCATTCACAAAACTAAAAACTACTCCTCCTAGCAGCTGAAATGTAATCTGCTTGCAGAAATAATCCATCACCACCCGGAAAGCGGACAACAAGTTCATCCCAAATATAACGTCATATCCATTCATATCTAGAGCAACCAAATCTACAGTCAACTCGTGCTCCCCAATTCGAAGCACACAACCCTTACAAACCCGGCTAGTATCCAGCCGCTCACCCGTTGGCATATCAACAGTCAAGGCATGTTCTAACTTGTCGAAACCCAATCCCAAATTCATAGCATATGCAGTACGTATAAAAGAATGAGTAGCACCGGGATCGAATAAGATTCGGGCCCAAGAATTATAAAGAAGAATTATACCTTCAACAACTGCATTGGAGACATCTTCCTCCGGTTGGGTCAAAGCAAATACCCTTCCTTAATTGGTGCCACCGGGGGCTTGAGCTGGTAACGGTCTCTATTGTTGTAGTGGCTTGTTTGTGTTCACTTCTCCTGTCGCTTGGTTGGCCCGTGGTGGAAGCGATGGGCAGTTGTGTCTGAAGTGCCCCACTCCTCCACATGCGAAACACTGACGTGGGTCTGTGGCTATCCTCCCTGGTACACCTCCTACTGCTCGAGCTGTCTGAGGTCTCTGTTCCCCTGCCTGATATGGGCGACGGTATGGTGTCAGTCTCTGTGCCCCACTAGTGCTCGCAGCCGTCCGGATCGGACCTCCTCTCGAGAAGCTCTATCGTCGCTGGCTATCCTCTATGTCTCTCTCTACTAGTGCTGCTCTGTCTGCCAAGTCCCCAAAATCATGGATCTTGAGAGCCACCAACTTTTCCCTAATGATCGGCCTCAGATCCTACTCGAAGCGCTTGGCCCTGTCGACCTCAATAGATATAAATCCCATAGCATAACGGGAGAGCTCGTCGAACTGCCTCTCATACTCAGCCACGGTCATATTACCCTGTCGTAGTGTGAGAAAATCCGCCTTTATTCGGTCACTGACCGATTAAGGGAAGTACTTATCTTGAAAAAGTTGATCGAACTCTTCCCAAGTAAGGGTGTCGGTGTCCCTTCTCCTCTTTATGGCATCCCACCAATAGTCGGTCTCCCCCTCAAAGAGGTAGGTCGCCAAACCAACTTTCAAATCCTTGGCAACTCCCATGCCATCATAAATCTTCTTCACTCGGCGGATCCATATATCCGCCTCCAAAGGATAAGAGCTCCCTTGGAAGTTGGGTGGTCGTTGTCTTAAGAATTCCCGAAGAGCTATCATCCTTCGGTCTTCATTCCCATTGTCGGGTACTTGAGCGAGAGGATGAGCTCCACCATTGTGGTTGTTGTTACCATTCTGGTGTTGTACCAGAGTGGTGAGTGATTGATTGATAAACCTAAACTCAACTAACCCCTAATTACTCTCCCTCACATGATGTAATGTATGGTCAGGAGAGAAAGATTTCTTCCCCTAGGAATAGTGTCAAAAGAAAGAGCAATGAGGCAAGGGAAATGGAATGATGTAAAATGGGATGTGTATGCACAAAAATGCTCCCCAATCGCAAGGAAACTTTCGTGTGTCATGTGTTACTTGGAAGAGTATTCCAAGGTCGTATCCATAGGGAAGGAAGTGAGTCAAGATTGAAGTGATTTGGTGAAAAACGGAAATGTAAAATATTTTGTCTTGAGATTTGGTTGGTGAAGTGTGAGCTAATGAGAATGCAGTGAGAAAACAAGTGTTGGCATTTGAAAGAGGTCACTCCACTAGGTGTGTAATCTCAACTCAAGCTACTCCTCCGATCAACCATAAATGAACGATTGATTAGTAGGAAGCCGAGGATGAGTCCGGTGAGTATCTAAGCATAAACCGTGACTATGCCTACGGTTTATCAAAGACTCACTAAATCATCCACCTTCAACCCGGTAAAACAGAACCATTGGTCTTGAAGAGAGGAATGAGAACAAGAGTTGAAATCATATACCTAGGGGAGCTTCCCCTTGGTTATGCCAACTAATAAATTAGCTACTCATATTTGAAATCAAAATAACAATAAAGAGACAATGCATTGTTACACTATGAAGATTTAGAACAACTAAGTACAAGAATCATAGATTAGAAGTGAAATGAGTAAAAATGCATTTTATATCAAAGAACTTGAATAACTCATGAGCATTAATGGTAGAAGTGAAAAGAGAGCATCAATACAAAGAACCAACACGGAGAAACTAGCATTAATCACATTCAAAGAAGTTCTATGGATCCTTGCAAAGCATTCGAAGCTAAAACAATGGAGAATGCATGAAAAATGCCACTTTCTCTCTCTAGAACCCACTATTCATCCTCTCCTACCTTCAGAGCTTCCCTCTCTATATTCAATATTATACTCTACATCCTCTCTCCAACATCCCCCCTCTTTTCTTGCAATGGAGATCTTTCATCATAAAAAACGTGCCAGGAGACTAGGGATAGCCTGGAGATGTGATCTCCATCAATAGGGATACAGCAACCAGGGAAAAACAGGGGGTGGCAGAGCATGTCTGCACACCCAGCACATCCCATCCTCTCTCTCTTCATTTAATGCAAAGCCTCCAAAAACGTCCAAGGCAGGTGCGAACATCATGAAAAGTAATGTGGGCGTGCAGGAGGAAGGCATGGTGGGGTCCACAAGACAGCTAAGGGGCGTATGCAGAATTTGGAGAAAATCAGAATCGACTACCAGTAGATCGGGGTGTGACTACCGGTAGTCATGCGGTAGCAGCAACTCCAGTAGCCAGCGACTACCGGTAGTCATGCGGTAGCTACAACTCTAGTAGCCAGCGACTACCGGTAGTCATGCGGTAACAGCAACTCCCATAGCCAGTGACTACCAGTAGTCATGCGGTAGCTGCAACTCCAGTAGCCAGCGACTACCGGTAGTCATGTAGTAGCTGTGTCTAATTCTTCTTTCCTTCTTCTTCTACTCCATCATCAAGGCTAGCCTTCACCTCCATTCATCAAAACTTGGTTTTGGAAGTCTTAACTACATAAAACCAAATATTATCAATACGCGCTCAATTACAACAAATCTCATCATTTTAATCTTCATAAACAATTAAACCGAGAAGAAAAGAACAACAAAATACACAAAGTTTTGTGTGAATCACACCCCCAACTTGAATTTTACTAGCCCCTAGCAAAGTTTCAACTCGCAGCAAAGGAATACATATATCAGAAAAATCCATTTACGCAATCTATTCATTTATCACTCAAAACACAGAAAATCACAATGCAATTTTAAAATGAACAAGGGCAAACAACATTGAAACTGTGGGCTTTTCTTAATGTGATTCAAAACTGGATTACACGGAGTGAAATATCAAAAAGAGACAAAATTGTGGCCCTCACTTCCTAGAGATTCTTCTACTAGGCCACTACTCCGTACTAGTTATGCACCATTCAACATCAAAAAGCCAAACACAAACCTACACTACCCTACTCCGCACCCCTAACATCATCATCATCAGGAGGCAAGTCAAAGTCACTTTTCCCCTCAGAACCCTCAGTGGACTGCACATCAGAATCATCGTCGTCATCACCAACCTCCACCACTGGGGAAGTAGAGGGCCCTCCCCGTACAGGCCTCCCGGGAAAGGTATGCACATAAAGGCCCTTCATCATTGCAGCCACCCCCTGCATAACATTCTCAATTCCAAGAACAGTACCCTCCAACGAATCCAGACGACGAGCAATGAGGCTATCCGGCATAGCAGTGGATGGCCTTGGTTCAGAAGGGGTCCCAAGAGACGGTCCAATACTAGATGACCCAGGTCCTGTAGGTTTAGCTTGCTCAGTTCGAGTCGTAGCAGACCTCTTGCTGTTACAAGCCTGACCAATGGCTCCGACTTCTGGAGGGCTGATTTTATCGAAAACGATTCCTTTCACTCCGAAATGGTCACACATTCGAGTCACTAAATTCCCATAAGGCAGGTTTGCACTTGGATAGTCATTCTCGGCAAAATCCTTCATTACCTCCGAGATGAAAAGTGCGATGTCCAACTTCTTTCCAGTCATCATAGCATCCAAGAGGCCCAACTTCTCCACATTAGGCATTTTTTTCGCTCCCTTTTAAAACAAATTGTAATGGAGGATCTTATTCATCAGGCCAAAATCATGCTTAAGTGCCCCAGCATGGACTGTTCCCTTAAATAGAGTTGGGTCGTCATACATTGAATTGACAAAATCTTGAATAGGTGTGACCCTTTCGACATTGTGTGGATAAATCGAAGTGGAGGGGGGTGACCGCTCATACTCCAAAAGAGTAGCAATCACAGCAGGAGTCACCTCGAAACTCTTGCCTCTCAAATTTGTTTTCAAGATTTTCCCATCCCCATTCACCACCTTGAGTTTTTGGTAAAACTCTCGGCATTTAGCCAAATTGAAACCACATACCTTCTTGAACCAAAAATTCATCCCAAGAGCTTCAATGGTCTTCACCACCACATGGGATGCAGTCAAAGTTCATCTATCAACAAGCCTCTCACAGGTCACATTTTTGTCCGCAATGAGTTGATACCTCGCCTCATTCCTTGCTTTTTTTCTTTGCTCATTCGCTTGGGCACTTGAACCTTCCCCACTTCTCTTTCGATTTGGTGTCTCTGAGGGTTGTGGAGAGCTTGGCTCTGGGCATTTGGAACAAACCATTGGGATGGTTTTTATGATTTTACAACTGAGAAAAAAAATTTGGGGCTTGAGAGAACTCGGCTGATCGAAGAATTCGAAGAGAGATGCTTCGGAGTGGGTTGATTCGCAGTTCAAGGGCTAGGAATTTATAGATGGATGGGAGAAATGAAAGGTTTGAGGGTAAAGGGGAGGTATGGGTGAGAGGGATTTGGACTGGGTTCCATGTATTGTGAGGATGATGAAAGGTTTCACCGAAAAAACCCAATTAAAAACCCTAATTTTAGGCGTTCTGAACCATGAGTACCGGTAGATCGTGACATGACTATCTGTAGTCATGCGGTAGCTGCAGCCCCCAGCTCCAAACTTCCCTAGCTATTCAAATCAACTTAGTTCCACTTCAATTCAGGACCTTCCCTTCACACTCAACACACTTTCATATGATCTCTGTTCCACCCTAATCATGTACTACACTTGTAAACCACATCTTGAAGAATTGTGCCCACATCATTGCCAAAATTGAAATGTGATTTTAAAGTTTTGATGTACTTAGTTCACCAAGCATGAATTTCCATTGATAATCATCCAAATAAGCACCCAAAACATAAAACACGAAATCCAAAATAATCAAAGGCATTATTTAACCTATGAAATATCGAAAGTTGACCAATATTCCCCCATTCACTGGCATGGGTTATTTAACATATTTCTTAGATGGCTGAACTAAACAAACATGAGCAACACCATGGACCGAGACACTTGTCTAAAGTATGCACCTATAAATTGATTTCCAACTTGTGTGTATGTGAATTAAATGAGCAATTTGGGCATTTACAAAAACAGAATTCCCATTCAAAAGGCTAGACAAACTCAGTTTCAATGCAAAACTCACCAAGGGACACTCTTAAGCAATAAGCGCACTTACGTTATACTGGTATGCACTCCATGTGTACATGTGATATAGAATCTTGTATTCAAAATAAAGTGCTCACATGCAATCCAAAAATGAAGTATATATATGAAAATGAGGCAACCTTGGCATAGTCTCATGAATAGAATGCTAGTGCATTAGATAGTAAGACATAACTCATCATTTCTTTAAAAATTATGTACCTCCCATGCTTCTCTAGATCACTTAGGACTTTTAACGGTTATAATGGGGCCTTGGGGTGAAAGAAATGAAGGATAAGGGGAGAACACAAAGAGTTGTTCCGAGTGAGAGACTTTTCATCTTGGAAAGGCACTTCCCTATTCATGGGATTTTGATTCTCAATCATCACCACTCCCTTAGCTTTCTTTCTCTCTTTTTCTGTTTTCTTTTCTTCTTTCACCCATTTTTCTCCTTTTCTTGTATTCCTTTCTGTTCAATTCTTGAGTTACAAACTCATTCATCCATTTTGTTTCATCTCCATACAACAATTCCTTCTTTTGCAATCTCTCATGTACTCTTTAGGAACAACCAAGGTAAGGTAAGTATTTCTTATTTTCTTTGGCTTGGTTGAATGTGTGGCATAGAAACGAATTTTAAAATGGGCTCAATCACGGCACTAGGGATAAAATTTGCACAAGAAAAAGGGTAAGGCTCGAAGTATTCAACGATGGCCTAAGATCACTTCCAGGTCCGCATGGGAATGCATTATATGATCAAGACAATTCAGTCTACTAACCCAATACAACTAACCAAAGCAAGTATAATGAGACTATTGAACAAAATTGACATTGAAAAATTGTTCTATGAGTAATTGTAATTTCCCTCAAAAAGGGTTTGGCACTAAAGCTCTCACGGGTCCTTACTCATCACCACCACTTATGTCAAGCATAAAACATGAATTCAATCCGTAAAATACTGAAATTACACATTCAAAAATCACATACAAAAGAGTTCAAAAATCAATACATAAGTGATACTTAAGCATAGGATCAACTTCCATAGAATGCACATATGCACAAAGTTCAAGACAATGATTAACATGTTGTTCAACCCACAACTTTTTCATGAAGGAATACGGATCAACTTATCGATATTTCTCATCAAAAATTTTCAAAATTCTCACATATTTTGTACTGATGCAAGCAAACAAAAATTAAAATTTTCCAACAAACTTGGTTGATTATAAAATGGTGCACCACACCCCCCCAACTAGAAATATGCAATGTCCTCAATGCAAAAAAAATAAATAGATAGCATATGCAATGAAAGACAATAAAAGATAAGAAGGGTGAGAGAACACCTCGCATTCAAGCTTTTGATGAACACACCAAGAGCCGGATCAAAAAGAAACAATACTATCAAACGATAAAGGGTAAGTGACATAAAATAAAGTATGACATAAGTAAAATAAAAGAACTATACATGCGAACAAGTGACCAATTATGATTCCTCAACCACTTCCGGATACACCGGGTCGGTCAACTCTTCCTCCACCACTTGGTTTTCAAAACCCTCAAAGAATGGCTTAAGTCTTTGTCCATTGACCTTGAAAGTTTGGCCATCTTTGGGGTTGATGATCTCAACA
>CM042193.1:27471114-27501655 GCA_023539305.1 Ilex asprella | reverse complement strand
ATCGGGAGGGGGATATTGCATTCTTTGGTTAGGCATCCTAGGTTCGGGCAACCCCCCACCCCTTTGGTCATTTTGGTTTGCACTTTTATAGTCAAAATTTCCACCCCCTTGGATGTTGGGTTCACATCCACATTGTCAAAATTGTCACCCGCATCCTCAGGTGGATTTTGGTCGACGTTCATGTTGGGAGCTAGGTTTTGTCTAACTAGTCGGAGATGGGTATCGCTCTCCCACATGCAACTAAATATACACAATTGAAATTATAAACAAACAAGAATATGTACACGAGACAACGTACCTCAGCCCGTCATGAAGCTCACGGGACTTACCTCCGTTGTTCGGAAATCACTTCCTTGAACTGGCATTTGCCTTCCCCGGCAACGGCGCCAAAAATGATTGATTGATAAACCTAACCTCACCTAACCCCTAATTACTCTCCCTCACATGATGCAATGTATGGCCGGGAGAGAAAGATGTCTTCCCCTCGGGATAGTGACAAAAGAAAGGGCAATGAGGCAAGGGAAATGGAATGATGTAAAATGGGATGTGTATGCACAAAAATGCTCCCCAATCGCAAGGAGACTTTCGTGTGTCGTGTGTTACTTGGAAGAGTACTCCAAGGTCGTATCCACAGGGAAGGAAGTGAGTCAAGATTGAAGTGATTTGGTGAAAAACGAAAATATAAAATATTTTGTCTTGAGATATAGTTGGTGAAGTGTGAGCTAATGAGAATGCAATGAGAAAACAAGTGTTGGCATTTCTAAGCGGTCACTCCACTAGGTGTGTAATCTCAACTCAAGCTACTCCTCCGATCAAGAATAAATGAACGATTGATTAGCGGGAAGCCGAGGATGAGTCCGGTGAGTATCTAAGCATAAACCGTAACTATGCCTACTGTTTATCAAAGACTCGCCAAATCATCCACCTTCAACCTGGTAAAACCGAAACCATTGGTCCTGAAGAGAGGAATGAGAACAAGAGTTGAAATCATATACCTAGAAGAGCTTCCCCTAGGTTATGCCAACTAATCAATTAGCTACTCATATTTGAAATCAAAATAACAATAAATAGACAATGCATTGTTACACTATGAAGATTTAGAACAACTAAGTACAAGAATCATATATTAGAAGTGAAATGAGTAAAAATGCATTTTATATCAAAGAACTTGAACAACTCATGAGCATTAATGGTAGAAGTGAAAAGAGAGCATCAAAACAAAGAACCAACAGGGAGAAACTACCATTAATCACATTGAAAGAAGTTCTAAGGATCCTTACAAAGCATTCAAAGCTAAAACAATGGAAAATACATGAAAAATGCCACTTTCTCTCTCTATTACCCACTATTCATCCTCTCTTACCTTCAGAGCTTCTCTCTCTATATTCAATATTATACTTTACATCCTCTCTCAAACATCCCCCCTCTTTTCTTGCAATGGAGATCTTTCATCATCAAAAATGTGCCAGGAGACCAGGAATAGCTTGGAGATATGATCTCCATCAATAGGGATGCAGTAACCAGAGAAAAACAGAGGGTGGCAGAGCATATCTGCACACCCAGTACATCCCATCCTCTCTCTCTTCATTTAATGCAAAGCCTCTCCAAACGTCCAAGGCAGGTGTGAACATCATGAAAAGTAATGTGGGCGTGCAGGAGGGAGGCAGGAGGAAGGCATGGTGGGGTCCACAAGACAGCTGAGGGGCGCATGTAAAATTTAGGGAAAATCAAAATCGACTACCGGTAGATCGGGGTGTGACTACCAGTAGTCATGCTGTAGTAGCATCTGCTGAGGGCATCGACTACCGGTAGTCATGCGGTAGCAGTAACTCCAATCGCCAGCGACTACCGATAGTCATGCAGTAGCTGCAACTCCAGTAGCCAGCGACTACCGGTAGTCATGCGGTAGCTGCAACTCCAGTAGCCAGCGACTACCAGTAGTCATGCGGTAGCTGCCACTCTTGTAGCCAGCGACTACCGGTAGTCATGTGGTAGCTGTGTCTAATTCTTCTTTCCTTCTTCATCTACTCCATCATCAAGGCTAGCCTTCACTTCCATTCATCAAAGCTTTGTTTTGGAAGTCTTAATTTAGCATAAAACCAAATATTATCAATACGTGCTCAATTACAACAAATCTCCTCATTTTAATCTTCATAAACAATTAAATCGAGTTGAAAAGAACAACAAAATACACAAAGTTTTGTGTGAATCAGTGAGCTCCATCAAGCATTGGTAAATTCCTAGCATGGCATCCGGAGGTGGTGGTGGTGGTGGATCCGCTTGACCTCCATGACCACGCCCACGTCCGCATCTCCGTCCTCGTACATTTCTGCCATCCATCCTGAACATCAATTCACAATTTAGTTTTCATTGATGTACAAGATATCCTAATATCGCTTTAGTCTAAAACATAAAGTTCGCATAAAACCTAGTCCTACTTCTCTAGTGTGAATCCATAACCTACAGCTCCCTTGTATGACCTAAAGCCTAGGCTCTGATACCAACTTTGTAACACCCCAAATACCCCCTTAGACGGAATTACATTCTAAAGACCATTTACAATCATGAGAGCAACTACATAACTTCATATCCAAAAAGAATTTACTTTATCATTTAAACATATACACTAACATGCAAAAGAGTATGCCCAACAATGGCATTTATATCTCCAAAAGAATATCAAAGTAAATTTCTCAGTGTACAAAAGAGTATCCTAGTTTAGTGCAAAATAAAAGGGGTCGCTCTATGCGTTCACCTTGGGATCCACACTCCCATCAATTGGAGTCTACCACAGGGCGGCCTCCTCGGCTCCTAACTCCTCCTCACGTACATAATCCAAAAAAGGTTAGCAGTAGGGGTGAGCACGAAGCTCGGTAGAAAATTTCTCACAAACCCAAACAAGGTTTAGAAAATATTTAAAATTCGGTCGGTCTCCTTTCGCAAATATCATAAATAATTTTTTGAAGGAAAACAGGACATTTTAAATAGATCTCAAGTTTAATCGGTAGCAATAATCAATGGGAAATAATAAAATAAATTTCGCAACAATAACCATTTCAAACTTTAAGTCATTTAAGAAGGGTGCCTTCCGATGCATTTTTCCATACCAATGCACCGGCAAGAACGACCCACTCACAATCCCATGTATATTGGTTCATCCCCGTACTATGTATATTGATTGCTTCTCATGAATCTACCCAACGATTATACCTAGTCCACCAATCACAAGCACTTTAGAAAAGGGCGTATACCATCCCAATAGTAGTGACGAGTCCCTTCCTAGGAAAAGTATACTATCCCTCGTTCGAACACCAGTGAACGATAGTGGTTTCATTGCCGAATGACAGCCCACTACAAGTGCTAGAAAACCATCTCACCCCCACTGGGATAGACTAACCTCTAACACTCTACGACATCTGTCGAAGGCAATCCAAGTCCATCACAACAACCATACAAATGAGGAAACCAAAATATACTCAACTCACAACCATTTCAAGGAATTACCAAATTTCACAATTCCTCGTGTAATATACCATAGAATAATTAAGGAGCAATGCACAAGAGATCATCATAACATCATTTTGTTATATAGTATCAAACACTATGTTTTTGAAAGTGGGAACTAATTAGCACATAACTTTGTATATTTTAAGATGCTAATCAACTTAATTCACTCGCTTTTGAGCCGTAAATAATATAAGTTATGATGATTGAAGTCTTAACATCCGTTTGATGTGTTTGCAGTTGAATGGAGATAAATATGGCTTTGAAAGACCCTCCCATACCCCTTGGGATGAAAGGAATTCAAAAGATAGCTTGAAGGTAGCTCGGGAGAAAAGAAATCAAGAAATTCAGATAATGAAGCAGAACGGTACTGGTACCTAGTACCGGTACCCAAAACCTACTGGAATCGGTATACCAGTACTATATAGAGGAAAATCCATTTTTCTTAAAACCAAGGTTGGAAAATGAAAAAAAAAAGAGAAATTTAATAGTTACCCAACCATCAAAATGTTCAAAACATGGCCTTTATTGCAAGGATATCAATAATCATGCATTTCATATCATATATATAAGAGTAAGAGTGAAAAACATACATGTATAATATCCTAGCCTCAATGTAAGTGAAAGGAAAAAAATCTCCTGCCTCAATGCTCAAGAGTTGTAGCGAAATACCCAAATTTCAAAGACTCTTTCCTCTCCCTTCTTTCCCCTTTAGACTCCTCCTTGGGTTCCAAAATGTATGGGTGAGTGGGTATGGAAGAGTGCAATGAAAGGTTAGGGGAAGGGTGTTCTTGAAATCTAGGGTTCGATCTTCTAATTTGGGTGTAAATCTCTTGATGGGTGTGTTTTTGATCCTCCTCTCTTTCTCTCTTAGCTTTCTAGGGTTTGGAATGGTGTATGGACGGCTAAGGAGGCGGCCTAAAGTATTTATAGGCCCAAAAATGTGACCTAGGTCGCGATCCTGAAAGCAGAACGGCACCGGTACCTGGTACTGGTACCCAAAACCTACTGGAATCGAGGTACCGGTACACGGTACCGGTACGCTTCGGCGGACATATTTTTTTTTCCTCCAAACTACAAGGCAATTTTGACCCTTTTGGAGGTTGAATTGGACAATTTTTATTAGATATACTTTTGTAGCCCTAGATGTCTAATATCTATTGTCAAACTTTCATATCAATTGGACATAAGGATAAAGAGTTATGGCCAAAATTCTAAGGGGTGTCCAAAATATTTTCTACTCGAAATTTACGTAAAGTGTGTTTTTATTCCGGAGTACTTCCAAGCTTCCAATGCACCTCATATTACCTCTCCCAAGGTTTTTCGACCTTCCGGATTCAATGGAGACCTTAGTTTGACCAAAAAATATTTAAAAACTTATCTATTAACTATTTCCAAGCTCATATGCTTTCGAAACGTAAACTTTCCAAATCCATTTGTCTCCCAAATATTTATTTCTAATGTTTTAACCTATGTGATTCATTTTTACATCATTATATATAAAAGAACTACTAAACTAGTATATTATTATATTACTATACGCAAGTGGGGTATTACAATATATAAGCATACTTTGTTTTCAGCACAATATTATATCTCACATATGCACATGGAGAGCATGCCAAGATAATCATAGTGTTATTCATTGTGAGAGACACCCATGGTGAGTTTTGCATCAAAGCTTATTTTGGATAGACAAAGTGAATGTGAACTCTGTTGTGTAAATGTTTAAATTTCATGTTCATTTCACACACACACGAGTTTGAAAATGAATGTGTATGTAGATACTCTAGAATAGCATTTATGACTATCATATATCTCATGTGTGATTGGTTCGGGTGTTCGGATCAAATTGTTATTGAAATCCCATTGCTAGTTAGGGTAAGGGAATATGCTTTGAATATTGGATACAAGGAAAAGAAGTTTGTAGGTACCTTCATTGGAAACCTTCACGAGATAAAACTTGTCCACTAGGGATCACCTAGGGGTTTAAAGGCTTGTTGCATGTGCTAAAAGCAATACCAGAAGTAGTACAAGTTTATTCTTTGTTTTATTAATTTTTACATTTTTTTTTTGCTAGGGACTAGCAAAGCTTAAGTTGGGGGTATGATGAGTGCATAATATTGTATATTTGAAGGCCTCATTCCACGCATTATTAACTCAACTTTTGCATTAAGTATTTGGAGTTAGTCGATTGTATGAATAATGTTGAATTTTTTATATTGCATGCATTTATTGCTTAAAATATGGAGTTTAGGACCTTGCAACTATGTTGGATGTGTGGTGAAGGCATGGACATAATACATGAAGATTTGGAGGCTTAAAAATGAAGAATTCAAGAAGGTTTTTGTGTTTGGGAACAAAGGCACCAGCTGCCACATCTTTTGGAAGCAGAGCCTCGGTTTTCTCCATGTAGTTCTGGATGTCTTCTATATCGTGTCATAATTTCAGCTCAATCGAACGGTTGGATCAAAAGTTATGCCGATTCTACAAACAGTGGTCCAGAGAAGAGAATAAACCGTACCGGTAGGCGTACTGATACGACTAACTCCAGTACACATATCGGTATGTTGTGCCTCGAATGCCTGCAAATCATGCTCCACTTGCTTGGAGGTCCCACCATTGATTCTCCCACTTGCCCTTTGACTTTCCTTACAAATCTACTTATCTCCTACACCATGCTTGAAGACTTTAGAGACAATGACATTAATGGGGATGGGAAAGAAGGGGGCTGCCATTGTGTGTTGCAGGCTTGGCTTGTCCTAGCCTGTGCAATGCATCAACTCAACATCCTATGGATGGGAGGCCCTTCACACAGACCCTAGGGACCCTCATGGACGAAAATTGAAGACACACACTCCATATATACTCATCATTCTTCAGCATTACACAAGTTCAAAAGTGGCTACCTAAGCTTAGGAGTAGAGGAAGATGATGATAGTGACATAGTTTAAATTTCTGCATTTCTCACATACATTTTACTTGTAATCTCCTGTAAGCTTCTTTAATTGTCGTTATTGTCATTTATTGCTAAATCTTTACAAGTTTAGTTATGCCTTGAAGATTTTACCATTGTTGTATTTAAGTTTTCTTCATTTCCTAGCTTTGAAATGGGTATTGCATATGTTTCTTCTTAGTAAGATTTCTTGCTTTAAGTTAAGTTTCATGCTCCATTTCCTTTACATGTCACTTTACATTATGCATTTCTTTCCTTTAAGTATGATTAGCTAGATTTTTAGTTGGCTAATCCAAGGGAGACTTCCTCTTGGATTTTTGATTTCAACTCTTTTTCTTTCCTCTCTCGGTGTTCGATGGTTCAGTTTGACTGGGTTGAGAGGGGATGAGATAGTGTGTATTTGATATTCCGTAGGCCTAGTCACGGTTTATGCTTAGATCCTCACCATCTCGTCCCTAGCTTCCCACGAATCAGTCGTTCATCTATAAACTCTCGGAAGAAGGTTTCAAGTTGAGTTGGGATTCCCATTGGAATCACCCCTTTGGATTAGTCAACACTTGTTTTCATTTCATTTTCATTCTCAAAACTTCAACCACAAAACTCAAACAAAGTTTTTACACTTGAACTTTCCTTCCCTGAGGAGATGACCTTGAAATACTCTTCCAAGTAAAACACCGACATACATAAGACTCCTTGGTATTGGGGAGCACTTTTGTTCACATTTCATACATTTTGTTCATTCCATTTTATACCACCATTCCATTGTCCTTTCTCTTGCATGAATCCGAATGAGAGTACACTCACCCACACACATAAGTCATATACATATTTGAGGGTTCATGTTTAGAGCATAGGAACAACAAACGTTTTCAAACAATCAATAGTAACCCAATTCAACTGCCAGTAATCTATGCATAGCCAAAGGGACTTGTCCTTCTTCTTGAAAAAAGCACCGAAGCGCCCCCAAGGTGAGGTACTTGGTCTAATGAAGCCCTTGTACATCAAATCTTACAATTGAAGCTTGAGTTCTTGCAACTCTTCACGTGTCATTATATGCGGAGCTATAAAAATAGGTTATGTTCCAGGGTGCAACTCATTGTGAAGTCTACATCCCTATGTGGAGGTAATCCTAGTAGTTCATCTAAAAAGACATCCTCATACTCATAAACCACTCGAGGTAGACCCAACTCCTGCCTCGCCTCATTTTCTAGGGTAAGGCTCACAAGCCAGCCCATCAATTGTCGGTGGTAATGGGAATCATACACCACTTGGGGTAAAATATCATGTTTCTCCCCCTAAAACTTGAAACAAACACCCTCTTGAGTGTAGACAGTGACCCTCTTCCAATCACAATTAATGACAACTCGATGCCCTGTCAACCAGTCCATCCCAACGATGACATCAAACTCCGACATGTTCATGACCCTAAGGTGCACAATGAGTAAAATCCCTAAGATCTCTAACTCAGAACCCTGACATATCTGATCATTACATACCCTAGCTCCTAGGGGACAAATCACATGTAATGGTTCTTCCAATGTCTCAACCTCTAAGCCCAAGTCTCTCACACTTGATTTAGAAATAAATGAATGTGAAGCACCAGAGTCAAATTATACCCATGCCTATAAGCGAGAGAGTAAAAATATACCCTAAATAATCAACCGATCTCCTGGCTTAGACTGAAGTGTGATGGCGTAGACACACCCCTGGTTCTTGGCTTGTAAGCCCTTCCCTCGACCTTGGCTCATGCTCTGACTCATTTGGCCTGATTGTGAAGTCCCCACACGTGAAGTAGTAGGGGCCTGTGCAGCACTCTGGAATTGATATTGCCTTCCTTGGCCCATGGTGGAGTAGGAAGGGACGAAATAAGTCTGTGTATGCCCCATCGATGACTGGAACTGAGATGTCCCATAACTTTGGGATGCATACCTCTGAGAACAATTCCGTATCATGTCACCTGGCTGGTGGCATATGTAACAAGCCATCTGACCTGGCTGGTAGGTAGTCACAAAGCTTCTCCTACCTTGGGAGGATTGACATTGGCCTTGGCCTTGATAGCTGTGACCCTGTCCTTGAGACCCTTGTGAGGTAGAAGTCTTTTACTTCTTCCCCAAACTAGAAGAAAAGAATTATCCCTCCTTCTTCTTGTCCTTAGCACCCGCCTCCCCGATGATCCTTGTGTCATCAACTACTCTCTCAATGGCCATAGGCATCTCGACCATCGAGTCCAAGTTTTGTAGGCCGAGGCCCATAATTTCCCTCGGATGGACAACTTCAACTTATCCTCAAACCTCTTCACTTTGGCCATGTCTATGGCCACATAATCATCGGTGAAACGGGCTAATTCTCCTCACTTTGGCCATGTATGTGGCCACATAATCATCGGCAAAATGGACTAATTCTGTGAACTTAGCCACGTATTTCATCATTATCATAGTCCCATACTTCAAATCCAAGAATTCCCAGGCTTTCGCATGTCAAATAGCCGATGGGAAGTACTTGCCAATGAAGAGCTCCAAGAATTATTCCCATGTCATTGCCTCTAAGTTCTTCCAGGCCTTTGCCCATTCCCACTGCAGATAGGCCTCTCCTTCTAGCTGGAATGTAGCTAGCCTTCACTTAGTGGCATTTGAGATGATCTCCATAGCCTCTAAGATCTTGTCAGCTTGCTCGAACCAAGAGTCGGCCACCATCAGATGCGCCGCTCACGTAACAGTTGGAGCCTTTGTGTGCCTTAAACTTTAGGAGGTTACTTGATCCTTCTTGGCCGACATTGGAGCTAGTTTGTTCGAAGGTAGCCGCAATGGTGCCAATATCCTCTAGAAAGACTTGTTGGTCAAAGGCTGGTGATGGTTAGTTATTGTTCCGCCTGCATCCTCGACCTCGTCCTCCTCCTTTATTTGTCATCTACACACATGTCAAATAGTAATGGAGCACTAACTTAGTATCCCAAGATAGGGATCAAGTCGAAACTTTGAGATTTCTCTCCTTGTCTCCCTTGTAGTGTATGTGACACCCACTAGTAGACATTTATACCATGAACGTCCCGTTCCTTATCTTTCTGACCCCCAAGGTTATATTCTCTAACCTTAGTGTCTCTTTTACAAACACATTTAATCATGCATACTGTTCACATAACATATAACACAAAACATGTAGCATTTAAATAACATAACATGTAATGAACAATGGATGCAGTGGTCTAAACCCATGCCCCGCAAGCCCTAGGTAAATCGAGAACCTAAGTTTTGATACCAAACTGTGACACCCTAAAATCGGAGATCATTTGTCAACCCGTAGATCACCCATCAACCCACGAAAATACCCGTGAATGTTGCATAACCCTACACTACTGCAGAACAACGCCTTTACTAGGATCACAACAACACAAAGTTTGGACAGAGTCTCTCTTGTACCGATCACTCCCAACCGGTAGGTCTTACCAGTTTTCCCCTGTTTCCACCCTTTCTCAATTCTATTCCATTCCAACCTTTTACAACTTTAACCCAAACTCATATAACATCAATTTTAAATAAAATAAAGTTTATATAGTTCTTTTACAATCTTTTACATACAATTACATGCCCAAAACTAAATAACATATTAGTTTTACAAAAACATAGTTTAAAAGTCACATCTTGGATTTTCTTCATCAATGATGGCCTGTGTGAGAGCCATCCTCTAGTGCATGCCCCGCACCTGAAATATTATCCCCAGAAAAGGTGAGTCACGCTCAATAGGGTATCTCCAAAAGACGCTACTCTCCAACCTAGATGTATATAAAATGTTCACAAGCAACAATCACTCTAGTCAAGAATATTCAATTAAATAATGGAATCCTCTTTTTTATGCCATGATATGAGATGAGACTCACACATGCAACCCAACCCGAGCCTTTACTGTCTCCATCAACACATGCAATGTCGTGCATATGAATTCGGGTTTTCCAAATCCCCACCATTGATGTTGCACATCCAATGACCATTATAAATCTCGAGTCTTTCTTGGGGTGGGTATTATAGACTCACACCAACCAGCACGCAACCGACACGACATTAATGCACTTTAACCAATAGCTCCTCGTACGCCGACACACTTTATGGACTCAAGACCAATGGAGTACATATTCAGATCACTGGGTTTTGCACCCGAGGGACAGTTTAGCTCTTCTTACTAACCCCGACCATTTTCCCCAATACAAACCGTGCAAATCAGTTGAACTTTGGTCCATTTATCTCGAGCCCACGCATCATGCACCGAGAATGATGTTTGATCAAACCATGCACACACACCCACACTCATGTCAATGCCCACAAATGCGATGTTTCCCTTGCATATGCAATGTAAATGTACATTTGCATTTCATAGCATTATGCAACTAAGATCTCAATTGCAATTTCAACATCATATTCCATATGTCATGTGCACATTAAGAACAACATTTCATTTCATTCAAATTCCCAATTATCAATTATATCATAAGCATATAATTACAATTTACAATATCATCCAAGCGTGTTATTCCAATTTCATCAAAACAACATACTTCAATCATTCAAGGCATTTTATCAACACCCATATGGCACCAATTCGTGTAATCACATAAAATGCCCAAATAATCACATTTATCAAGAAATCACAAATAAATAATTTTTACAAACCCAATTCATGTTAGAATTGATTTTATCAATTCTTAATACTCATTTTTCACATTTCAAACAACATAGGTAAGTGCTATACATGAGACTACATCTCTAACTCCCTACCCATTCCATATAACAACATTAGGTTGGAAATAAACCTAATTTTGAAAAAAAACCCTAACTATTGAAGTATAAAAACAATTTACAGAAACCTTCAAGAACACAAACCAAGCTCAAACCTTGATTTTTCCCAAAATCCTAATTTTGAATCTTTGGTGAAATTCATGATTTTTGGTACGTAGTTGTAGCCCTCATCATATAGATGAATTTTAATTCTTGGCCTAAAAGATTTTGACAAACAGGTAGCAGTAGATTGTAGAGAAAAGTTAAAAACTCTCTCTTTTTCCCTCTCATCCCTCTCTAACAAAGCCCAACTGAAAAATGGGGACAAAATTTGATTTTCTCCCCCATTTGTACACATTGAAAAGCTTGGCACTCGTTGCGCCACATATCCTTCATTCTCAAGTCTAATTTTGTCCTGAAACGATTAAATTTTGTCCCAGTTCAAGTTCAAAATATTTTTATATGAACTTCTATTAAAATATTTTTTAATTTTCAAAATTTATTTTCATGTTTCATTTTTAGGTCACGAGACACCCGATCGTCTCGTAAAACATAAAAATGTGGTTGTTTTAAAATTCGACAAAAACTGATTACGTAACTAGATTTTACAAGACGAATCAAACGGTGAGCTTGATTTTGTGATCCGAGTTCTAGAAATATTCACGTTTTCAACCCATACCGTATTGACAATTTACTATTTTGTCCTTTTTCACAAAAAAATCAAACTTGCCCGGCTTTTTATAGTTTTGAGGCATCTTAG
The DNA here is from genome assembly GCA_023539305.1 of Ilex asprella. Lineage (NCBI taxonomy): Eukaryota > Viridiplantae > Streptophyta > Magnoliopsida > Aquifoliales > Aquifoliaceae > Ilex > Ilex asprella. The sequence goes on along the minus strand of CM042193.1, from coordinate 27,489,669 downwards.
TCACTATTGTCAATCGGACCCCCATAAGCATTGTTTGTTCCTTCCTATTCCATCAGGGATCAAGGAAATCAGTTTCAGCTATAGGGTGCTGAACAAGCCTGTCATTCTTTGCATATAGGGACTCCACAACTAGGCCAAGGCCATGGACAAGACTTTCAGGCAGAAACTTCTAAAGCCCAAGAAATATTCCTTAATCACTTATCGGCATGAGTATTATTTGATTCGAATACATCACATACCTTCATCTTTACATCTTTTGTGCATGAATTAGACTTAGAAATCAAAGCCATAGATGAGTTCTTATAGGTAAATTCACCCCTAGGTACTAGGGTTTGCATTGATAAGATATATCGGGGATGTGAGTTAGAGATCTTGGGGATTCAACTCATTGTGGACCTTAGGGTCATGGAAATGTCCAAGTTGGATACCATGCTTTGGATGAATTAGTTGGCGACACACTGAGTCATCATCAATTGTGATCAGAAGAGGGTCATTGCTTATACACCAAAGGATGTCTGCTTCAAATTTCACGGAGAAAAACACAATGCTTTACCCCAAGCCGTATAAGGGCATAGGCAATTTATGGGCTATCTTATCAGCCTTACACTTGAGGATGTGGCGAGACAGGAGTGGAGTCTACCTCAGGTAGTTTGTGAGTATGTGAATGTTTTGCTTGACGAGATATAGGCATTACCTTCACATCAAGATGTAGACTTTATTATTGAGTTACAACCTAGTTCATTCTCTATTCTATGACGCCACATAGGACAACACCTACAGAGTTGTTAGATAAGGCTTTTATTAGACTGAGTACCTCACATTATTGTGCTCTGGTGCTATTTGCCAAGAAGAAAGACAAGACCCTTAGACTTTGTATAGACTACAAGCAGTTGAATCAGGTCACCATCAAGAATAAGTACCCATTTTAGCAGATTGATCATCTTTTTGATCAAGGGAAAAGGGCATGGGTCTACTCCAAAATAGATATGTTCATGGGATACTGTCAATTAAGGATTAGGGATTAGGGAGGCTGATATCCTTAAGTCAACATTTAGGACGCGATACGAGTATTTTGAGTTCACAATTATGCCTTTTGGTTTGACGAATGATCCAGTAGCATTCATGGATCTCATGTGTAGGGTGTTCCAACCCTATTTAGACTAGTTTGCCATAGTATTTTTTGATGACATTCTAATCTACTCTTGGTTTGAGAAGGAACATAAGCGTCACTTAAGGGTTATCCTCCAAACCTTAAGAGACCATCGATTGCACACCAAGTTTAACAATTGTGAGTTTTAGCTAATGGAGGTCAAGTTTTTGGGTCACGTGGTGTCTACTTTGGGGGTGTTAGTGGACCCAAAGAAGGTTGAGTAGATTATGAGTTGGGAGAGGCCCAAGTCAGTCTTCGAGATACATAATTTCTTGGGATTGACAGTATATTGTCATAGGTTCGTTGAGGACTTCTTATGACTAGTCACACCTATGACTAGACTGACTTGGAAAAAGGTCAAATTCCAATGGGATGACTCATGTAAGAGGGTATTTCAGGAGTTGAAGAGGAGGCTTACTTTAACTTTTATCCTTATAGTTTCGAAGTTGGAGCATAGGCAAATAGCCTATTGTGATGTCTCAAAGGATAGACTTGGATGTCTTTTGATGTAGTCCATGAGGGTGGTAGTTTATGGTTTACGACAGTTGAAGAGCCACGAGTAGAATTAGCACACACACAACATAGAGTTGGCGGTCGTTGTCTTTACCTTGAAGGCATTATGCCACTATCTGTATGGAGAGTAGTTTGAGGTGTTTTCAGACCATAAGAGTCTAAAGTACATCTTCACTCAATGGGACATCAACATTGGGCAACTTATGTGGATGGAGTACCTAGAGGATTACGACTTCACTTTTCATTACCATCCTAGTAAGGCAAATGTGGTGGCTACTGCACTTAGCTAGAAATTATGAGGATTCTTGGCTAGTAAAGCTTCCTGGGCGTGGTAGATGCTCGAGATTGTGGGATAGTTTAGGCTACACTATAGAGGTTAGGCTCAGGGCACTTTGGAAATTTTGGTGGCTATGCCTTCCCTATTGAATAGAGTCATCGGCTCCTAGGGGCAGTACATGGAGATATTGTCCATTTGGGATCAAGTACAGATGATGAGGGCTAGGCCATTTACTTAGATGGTAGCCTTCAATTTAGGGAAAGGGTTGTGGTTTTATAATCTACGGATCTGAGAGAGGAGATTCTCAAGGAGTTCCATTACTCCCATTTTGCTGTGCATCCTGGTGGCACTAAGATGTACCATGATCTTTGCCACCAATATTACTAGAATGAGAAAAAGAGATAGGTTGGAGACTTCATTAGCAGGTACCTCATGTGTCAGCAAGTCAAGGCTGAGCACTAGAGACTAGTAGGGTTGCATCAACCTTTGAAGGTGGTTGAGTGGAAGTGAGAATACATCACTATGGATTTTATGACCCACTTACCATGGACTTCGTGTGGATATGACGCGATATGGGTCGCCGTGGACTTGCTTACGAAGTCAACACGTTTTATGGTAGTGTGGATGACCTTCACATTGGAGAAATTCTACAAGTTGTATATATGGGAGATAACCTAATTACACGAGGTACCCGTATCTATTGTATCGGATCGGGATTCTAGTTTCATGGCCCACTTCTAGGAGAGTTTCTAGTGGACTATGGGGACAGTTGATGATGAGTACAGTCTTTCATACCCAGACGGACGGTTAGTTAGAGAGGACCATTAAACTTTAGACGATATGCTTCGGGTATACATCCCAGATATCAAGGGTTATTTGGAGGACCACTTACCCTTAGCGTAATTTGTCTACAACCACAATTATCAGACGAGCTTACAAATGATATCTAATGAGGTGATTAATGGGAGGGCGTGTTGTTCTCTGATTTATTGGACCAAGGTTGGAAATGGACCTTCCACGGGTCTGGATTTGATTAGAGATACCTCAAAAAAGGTGGACATGATACAAAAACGTCTTCTTAAAGCACAGAGACAATAGAGGAGCTATCCTGATAAACGACGTAGACCTCTGGAGTTCAAGGTTGAAGATCACGTTTTCTTAAAGGTGATAGCTAAGAGGCGAGTAGTCAAGTTCGGGAAGCAAGGAAAGCTATCACCGAGGTATATCGGACCCTTTGAGGTACTCAAGAGGGTGAGCATAGTTGCTTACCAATTGGCATTATCATCAAATCTATTGAGTGTTCACGTGATATTCCATGTCTCAATCCTTCGAAATTACACTCCAGATCCTACACATGTAGTGGATTGAGGTGAGGTAGTTGTTGATGCGGATGGCACCTTTGAGTAGGGACCGGTGCATATCATGGATAGCAAGGAGCAAGTTTTGGGAGGCAAGACTATGAGGATGATAAAGGTGCTATGGTAGCACCGTGGTGTGGAGGAGGTGACATGAGAGCGCGAGGACACTATCTTTTCTTTTTCAAGGATGGAGGTAAATTTTTTGTAGTCATAGAGTGTTATATGGCTTATTACATATACATACATTTGTATATGCATGCATGTGAAATTTTGGGGACAAAATTCTTTTAAGGGGAAAAGAATGTAAAACCTAGAAAATTAAATTTTTGTTAAAAGGAAAAAATGATAATTGGTTGTTATGGTATGGGTTGAAAACCCAATTTTTTCTAGGATTTGGATGTCAAAATGGACCTCACAGATGAATTCGTCTTGAGATTCTAGCTGCCCAGTAAATTTTTGTTGAATTTTGAGACAGTCAGATTTTTTGCATTTTATGATGAGATTGGGAATCGCAAGACTAAAATAAACGTGATTAGATTTTATTCACAAAACCCAAGAAATAATTTAAATTTGGTGCAATAAAAATATACTGAACTTAACATGAAGCGAGAATTAATTGATTCAGGATCTAATTGGACCAAACAAAAGAGGCACGTGTGGCACAACGAGGGTCAAACGTTTGGGAGTGTAAAAAAGGGGGAAAATAAGATTTCTTCCCCATTTCTTAGCCAACTTCCGAAAATAGAGAGAAAATAGAGAGAGAAGAGAAAAATCAAAGTTCTCCTTCATTTCTACTTCGATCTACGATAATGCGACCATCGGATCTTTTCAAGCTAAGAATAAAGATTGTTCTATACGACGAGAGCTATGCGTATATACCAAAGATTCTGGATTTGTCATAATCTCGATGATGGGATTCTTGGGATCAAAGCTTGGAGGCTAGATTTAGGGCTTTTGGGGTTTCTTCTATGCGGTATTATGCTACAAGAGGTAGGGTTCCTTTCCTAACCAGGTTTATTTCTAACCTAGGGTTGAAATATAAAATGGGTAGGGTGTTAGAAATGAAATATCATGTATAACACATGCCTAGGGTGTTAGAAAATGGAAATAGGTATAAGAATATGTTTATACCAAGTCTTGCATAATTGGGTGTTGATGAAATTGCAAGGCCTTGAAATTTCATGAGAAATTATGTTGATTTGGGCATGTTGTGTGTTTACATAATCTTTATGTCGTGCAGGTGTTTGATAAAATGTCTATGGGTGATTAAGTGTTATATGTATAGAATAAGCTATAACATGTGATGTGGTGTTGTGGGTTTTTATTATATGCTTTATGATATAATTGACAATTGAGAAATTGCGAAATGCTGGTAAACTTTGGATATGTTTAAAATATGCTCATGATATGATGAATATCATATGGTAATTGCAATGGTACATTACATTTGCTTTTGCACGAATAGCATCGCATTCATGGGCATTAACCTGAGTGTGGGTGTTTGTGAAAATTTTGATCAAACACCATTTTGGGTGGGTTGATACGTGGGCTTGGAATGGTTAGACCTAGGTTCGACCGAGTCGCACAGAAAACATATGTCGGGTGTAGCAAGAAGGGATGGATCCTTCCTCGGGTGCAAGACTTGGTTACTTGGTTTACTCACTTGTCCTGCGTTGAAATTCTAGAAAAGTGTGTAGGTGTACTCTTACCCTGGGGTGAAATGTCCTCGAATGTCGTTCAGGTTTGGTTGGCCCTTAGTGAGATGTCCATGAATTACTAGTGGATGGCCCTCACTTGGGTTCGTGTTGGCGCAGGATTGTGGCTCTCGAATTGCATTCTGTAATCGATTATGTAATTCGTTTTGATGTTATAAATTATATAAAAGGATGTGTAATGGATTCTTTTGGACTTTATTTTGATGTAAATGAATGAATGGATTAATATGGTATTAGCTTCGATGAGATGAGTTGAGAATTGGAAATATTTGGGGAAAATTTAGGCTCGAGTACCAAAACCTGATTAAGTATCGATACCACACTGTCAGATGATCCAAGTATCGGTACATAAACTTGTAAGCACTAGTACTTGGATTCCAATGGGGTCAGATACTGGTACCTAGGCATCAGGTCCTGGTACACTAATGGAAAGTGGGCTCAAGTACTTGTATTAAGACACATAAGTACTGGTTCCTTGCCAACAGTGGGCTCAAGTACCAGTACCAATGTACATAGGTACCGATACCTAGTAAACAAAGGGCCCAGGTACTAGGAACTGTTCCCAGAACTTGAAATTTAAAAATATAGCACTAAATGGCTTTCACTTCTTGAACAATCTCTTGGGATGGTGTTAATGGAGAATAACAAAACCGAACTATTGGGGTTTGGACCTTGGAATAGTCATGTGATGAATGTGTGTACAGGTTATGTGTTGGGTAGTGCTTCGGTGCAAAGGAGATTCTATCGAAACTTTGTTTTGGTTATGACTCCAGTGAATGGGGTGTTACGATGGGGTATCTGGTTACACAGTACTCACAAGTACTTTTATAGGTTGAGGGGTGAACAATGGGTTGAGAAAGAATTCACCGGCTTTGAGGCGTCACATTAATTTTTGATGTGTATGAGATGCTTGCATGTATGATGAGACAATTAGACCTCTGAAAACCCCTCCACAAGATATTAAGTTACAACGAAGAGACATTATGAATGTCTTATTGAGGCCTTCCGTCATTGTAAGTATATTAAGTGTCACGCCCCAACTCCAAGGGCATGACCGGTCATGAACCATAGATTTATAACATATGGAAGACGTAAGCCTAACAATAAACTAACATTAACACTAAATTGATCACATGTCAACATGTTAAAGTCAACATGCCTAAACCTATTTGCCCCAATTATCCAAACAAGTAAGGATGACTATATGATATATGCTACGGAGATCACCACACTATTAGTCCCCAATCAATTCTCTAAGTCCGCTATTAACGGTTCAATCATTTACCTAAAAAATTTTATTTTGAAAACATGAGCTAAAAAGCCCAGTGAATAGAAAGACATGCACATTAAAAGTGGCTGAAAAATATTTTTGGCTTACGACATGTAAATCAAAGATTTGAAAAAATAACTTCACCAAGATAACCAATTTCTCAAGAATAACACAATCGGGTTTCAACCATAAATCCTACCACAATTATGAATCATATCATAATGATGGAGACTGTACGATATCCAATAATCGATGGGAACCAATTCCAAATACCAAAAGATCTCAAGGTTGGATCCAACATCGTACTTAGGGTCACCACAGTCTTACTCGAGTTTGTTCCCTAAGATGATCCGGTGAAGCTCACCAGGACGCACCAGGCACTAATCCTTCAACCGGTAAGCTCTAGGGTCACCTCAGCCTCCCCCGGGTCTTTTCCCTAGTGGCCAGATTCACCGCACACAGAGGAATAATTTATCTGGACTTTTAGTTTTGGTTCCATTTATTATCACAAAGTCTCACCATATAAACAAGTGATTGAGTCACAATACTTCACAAAAGAATTTATCGTACGCCACAAGTTTTTAGACACTTAGAAAAATATTTTGTAAAGGTAGTAATGAACAAGCATATTGTATTTTTTTCAAATGTTTAGGAATACGAGAAATTTTTGAAAATACATAGCATGTCAAACCACTCACCTCAAGTCCAAATGATGTGCTTCTTGAGTGTTCCTTGTTACCCGAAGTAGAGTGAGATGCTATCGATGTGTAACACCCCAAAATACACCCTGGCAGTATTACTATTTAAAACCATTTACATTCATGAGAGCAACTACATAACTCCATATCCAAAAAGAATTTACGTCATCATTCAAGCATATACAATAACCTCCAAAAGAATATGCCTAACAATGACATTTACATCCCCAAAAGAGTATCAAAGTAATTATTGCAGCGGAAATACAAAATAAACTAGACTACACAATGTTTCAAAAGAATGTCCTAGTCTAGTACAAAAGAAGCTACAGCTCTACATATCCACCTCGGAATCTAGGTTCCCCTCGAGTGGAGCCTCCCAATGTCCTGGCTCGTCGATGCCGAGATCCTCCTCTAGCACCAAATCTGAAAAATGTAATTTGTAAGGGGTGAGCACGAAGCTCTGTAGCCACATTTCTCCCAAACTCAAACAAGGTTTTAAAACATAGAAAACGGTCGGTCTCATTTTACAAATAACATATATATAACCTTTGAAATAAAACAGGGGCATTTTAAAAGAGATCTCAAGCTTAAACTGTAGCAATAATCAAATAAATGAATAAAAGAAGTTTAGCAACAATAACCAATTTTCCAATTTAAGCTATTTAGGAAAAGGGCTTCTTCCCCATGCATTGTCTCATACCAATGCATCGGCAAGAACGACCCAACTCATAATTTCATGTATTTTCGGTTCATTCCCGTACCATGTATGATGATTGCTTCCCATGAATCTACCCCACGATTATACATAGTCCACCAATCAAAATCACAGTCACAAGCACTTTAAAAAGGGGCGTCTACCATCACAATGGCAGTGACAAGTCCCTTCCTAGGAAAAGTATACCATCCCTCGTTCGAACTCCAGTGAACGATAGTGGTTTCATTACCAAATGACAACCCACTACAAGTGTTAGGAAACCATCTCACCCCCATTGGGGTAGACTAACCTCTAACACTCTACGGCATCTCTCGAAGGTAATCCAAGTCCATCACAACACCCATACAATGAGGAAACCGAGAATATGCTCAATTCACAACAATTTCACAAATATAGTAAAATCCCCAATTTTTCTCACATGTGTCATATAATCGAATAATCCAAGAAAATATGCAAGAGATCATGATCTATATTATTTTGTTGTACAATCTTCAACACTAAAGTTTTGAAATCAAGAATTAAGAATAATTTAAAGAAAAGTTCATCTCTCTTGGAATCTAGGGTTTTTAGCCAAAAATAAGGATTTAATGGTGAACCCACCACTAATAATGTTTAAAGCATGATAGTATTATCAAGAATCAATGATCTATAGCATACATATAAGATTTAGAGTGGAAAGAGTACATATAAGTAAACCCTAGCCTCAATGTAAGTGAGTGAGAGAAAACCCCTACCTTGTGTTCTTGGAAACTAAGTTCTTTATCTTGGATAACCCCTTTAGACTCTTGTTTTTTTCTCTTCCTTTCTTCCTATTTTCTCTTCCTTTCTTTCTCTCTTAGGGTTTCTAATGTTGGAGTGGCCGAAATAGGGCCAAAATAGACGACCTTGGGTATTTATAAGGCTAAAATTGGACCAAGATCGCGACATTTAAGTTTCAGAATTCTTTCGGCTCTACCGGTAGACTCTACTGGTACACTCTACCGGTACAATACTCTACCGGTAGTTATAACTCTCTGGACCAAAGTGTACCGGTAGACTGTACCGGTACAATACTCTACCGGTAGGGTTTGTCCAGTTTTGCTTTTTTGCTCCATTTTTCAATTCCAATCCATCTTAAACCTTTCCAAAACAAACCCAAACTTTCACAACATACATTTGTCCCTCTAACCTAGTTGCTAGAAGTTCGTTTACAATTCATGTCACCCATTCACTAGCTAAACTAGCTTTACTATGATTTACACTAACATTCGAAATTTCTACTTTTCCAATCTACCGAATAAAAACACACATCATTACACTTATCTACACTTTTACCACAAGTGGTTTCTATATGTTTATATACATATGTAAAAGAAAATGTGGGGTGTTACACGATGTCTTTTCTCTTTTCTCACAATTTTCTTTCTCCTTTGATGAGGTGTTCTTTCTTCCTTCTTTTCTCTCTTTTACTCTCTATTCTTTCTTGAAAGTGGAAGACTACTTGTGCCCCTTCTATCTTAATACAATCCCAAATGCCCTATTTATAGACATCTTGGGATTATTCTTGAATGTGACATTGTTAGGGGACATTCCCTAGAATATTCTACCATCTCTCATTTCTTAGATCTTTTTAGGTTTCAAGCTCATTTTGTACATGGCAATTCCACAAGTATCTAGAATATTCTAAAGTCTTCTCCAACTTTCTAAGTCCTTCCGGTACTTTATGGGACATTCTAAATCTCTCTAGAATCTTCTAGTATTTCCTAGAACCTTCTAAAATATTCTAGACTTCTCTAGATTTTTCTAGAACTGTTTGGATTCTTCTCAATTATTCTAGAACTTTCCGAATTATTCTAGAAACTTCTTCAACATTCTAGATTCTTCTACATTATTCTAGGTTATTCGATGTTATTCTTGAACTCTCTAGAACTTTTAGAACTTCTCCAACATTCTAGATTCTTCTAGACTATTCTGGATATTTCTAAAAACTTCTCAAATATTCTAGATTCTTCTAAAAACTTCTCAAATATTCTAGACTCTTCTAGACTATTCTAAATTTCTCTTTAAAATTTTTCTTATTCATTTCAAGATAATATTCTCTAACTAGTTCCTTGTCAAAATGGAACGGGGTATTACATTCTTCCCTCCTTAAAATAATTTCGTCCTCGAAATTATGCTAGTATTCCTGATCCATTTGCCTATTTGCAAAAAAAAAAAAAATGGCTTCTGCTGCATGATTCTTTGTAACCAATTAACCAATTGATTTGCCTTTTGTCCAGAGTCTGTATTGTTGCTGCTCTTAGGTCAAGCCACTACGAACATAGAATGGTTCATTTTAAATCACGTGCAATGAACTATAAATATTCTTACTTAACTTAGACACATGAAATATATTACACCCGCAGCAAGTCGAGGTTATAAAGCCTCTCAATAGACTGCCACACCAACTCTATTCAGGACTTTGAAGCGTCTAATGCTGCTAGAATTGACCTTTCTTTAAATTGTATAACCTCTCAAAGCATTGTAAATCCCAACAACCAAATTATTATCACTTCTCTTTCCATAACTTGTCGATCAAAACTCAAAGCAAAACCATCCAATTTCGTAATCTTGTCAAGTTTCATCATTGATTTCGATAAACTATCTAAGCCTTCACTTCACCAAGCTTTTTAGATTGACATTATAGAACCAAAACTTGATTAAGAATAGTGTCCATTTAAGATTTCAAGAATTAAAGCATTGGTAGTTTCCGAGGTTAAACGGTTACTCCATAAAACCCAAGGCAACCTCTAGGAATCCAAAGTAGAATGGATTTGACTACATTAATGATAGCACCTTTTGGAAGCAACATTACATGTCATGGATGTCTAGAATTAAGGTTCACAATTTGTTCTTAATCATTTTTATATTCTCTCTTTCCCAAACTCTCATGATAGTGTTGCTAGTCCCCACTTACTACCTTTAGAATATATCGTTATGATGAAACACCTCGCCATATCATAGAATAACTCATGGCTTCAATCTATCATTTTGTTGTCTACCCTAATCCTCACATATCAAACTCATCCATGAGTAACCTAATAATTCTTGTGCACCTCAGAAAAGCAAACTTATCTAATGAAGAAGAAAAAATTGTTAATTAACCATTACAAGTTGCGAACCTAAAACCACCAGCATCTACCATTTCATATATCTCTTTCTTCGATTCTCTCCCATTAAAGTTGTTCTCTTCCTTTACCAACTCATTTATGTATAAAACTTGACCCATCTCTCTCTCCTAGGCAACTTCCACAATAATCAGTCATATCCAAAATCTCCCTTCCTTAAAAATACTTTATTCTTCAAAATTCATTATATATTTTCTCCTTTTACTGAAATTAAGTAGTCCATCTTCACAACTCTTGATGTGCATGCTGTCAAAATATTAATATTTATGCAATTGTAGCTATGTGAGCTAATTTAGTATCTGTTTCCCCAAGATTGATTGATTAATCATCATTACTTGAAGAGGGTTTAAAAGATCAACTCTAGAGACTTAGGACCTCCATCCTAACATTTGACATTACCGCAAGACTTGTTCTTTTTACAGAGCTAAGAATTCAAAAATAACCAAAATCACCTATATCATCCTAAGTTACCGTAGTCATCTTAGAGGATCATTAGGTCATATCAATACATTAATCTCTAAAGATAACCAATTACAATATAGACTATGAAGTTTGCTCCATTGCTTGTCTATTCAAACCTTATGACCCAACCAATTAAGAAGTTCTTCTATAATCTGATAATTTATCACCAAAAGAAATGATATTCATTTTATACTAGTAAGAATCAACATATTATTTTCCTCTAATACTATGAATCTCTCTGAAATAAAATTCCAATAGTCTCAAAATTCTCTAACCATTCAATAATCAATGATCGGCCATTAAATCGCTCTTTTATTCTCAAATATCTCTTTTCCAAATGTACCTACAAAACCATCAATTTATGATAGAATGACATATCTTAAAACTTTTGATTTCTCGGTACTCCAACAATAACATCAGAAAATTCCAAGTTTCCATAATTTATTCATAAGTACGACTTTCTTCACTAACACCTGATTAAAAACTATATTGTGCCAACTTGCTATTAATCAATACTATGACTTCACTAATGATTGATACAACAAAAACTCATGAACAAATCGGACTTTTCATCCACATACTCAAATTCATCCACCAATCTTTTGAAAATAATCCATATTGTTACCATTATACTTCATAACTATCAAATTTTCTATAAAAGCTTGACTATAAGATAGTTTAATCTCATTAAATCTTCCCGAAGTGAAAATCCTTGTGACATCTGGCTACCACTCGTCTTCAAGAATCAAAAGCAAATCTAAAAGTTATCTTCTTAGAGTATAAACGCGACATTATGAAAATTTCCAATCAAATCTATAAATGAACAGAATTAACCAAACTCCTCAATCAAGTCAAACATCACATCCTTAAGTTATACCGGCAAGTCTCAATGAATAACACTAATTTGGATACCTCTAGGCTTGATTCTTCTTTATATCAATCAAATATGATTTTTCCCTTCACACCTACCTTGAAATTAAATGTTGTCCAGAAGAAAATTCTATTTTTCACGTTGCTATCATTCTTCGTCAAGAATCAAGAACAACTCCGCAAAGTTTTCTCTTATGCATTGCAAGCTCACCATAAAAGAGATCACTTATTTGTAATAAGTCAGAATCAACCAAACTCATTAACCAAATAAATAATTTCTCCAATGGTCAAAGAACCACTATTAATCCTATACTTAGCCGAGTACCCAAAGTTCTAACAATTGAACTTCAACAACTGACTAAAACTATCCCCTTAATCTCATATCAATAGGTCAATTTCCAAATACAAAGGACTGCGATACAAACTTTTGATCAATTTTACTAATTTAATACACATTTACTTAATATCATTCAAATGACTTGTTTGATCCATTCCTAAATTTATGTCTAGCACCACATCCTTCATGATAACACTCTAGATATTGAAAATGTTTACCAATCATATCATCATAAATGGTGTTGCACCGCCACAAATCATCATTGATTGAATAGTCTAGTCTTTATAATGACTTCAATCAAATCTAAGGATAGTCACTAAAGGAATTACTTTCAATAGTTGAGTCACTTTCTTAACCATAAGAAAAACTCTAGTAAATCCAACAAAATTTTTAAAAGTCGAGTATCACCATCATTTATATCATCTATCACTATCGTTCACCATTTGGATTATCATCACTTCATCAATCATTGTCCTCAATAATGTAGACTATCTCCCTTTACCTTTGCATCTATCACCTTCCACTACTTCATCTATTTACTAACCTCCGGCCTTTGGATAATCACCATATATCATATGCAACTATTCTCAACCTTTTGGATTACCAACTTTTACAACTCTACAAGTCATTATTCCATTCCACTGGCCATGACAATAAACTCTGAAGTTTTGGTGTTTTACAAAAATTGTGATCTAGTTAGCTATTCAAAGTGAAGTACTTACACCAAGACGCCAAATGAGACTAATAAATACTTTTACGTGAAAATATCCAATTCTTCCAAACACAATAGATTGCATAATAGACACCCAACCACAAAATCAATTTTTCCCAAATATAAGTATAACGATTAAAATGAACCAGTAACTCCCAATTTGTTTACTTCAAAAAATCTACCCACATAAGGTCACCCCATTTCTAGTTTCGTCCAACAATGTACTCTATTAAAACCATAGAGAATATGATATTATCTTGACTTCAAAATCACCATATGTATCATCTAAGGTCCACAAAAGTAAGCGTGGTCAACCATCACCAATTGCTCCTTTAAGCAATCTACCAATCTCAACTTTAGTAAATCATCATACTAGAAGGTGACTCCCTTATAATATAAGCTTGTACTCTAACCTAAAATATCAAAGTTTGAAACTCAAGAATCATCCCAAAACATTTTTCTCTAAAACATCATCATAAAGAACTAGTGCACTTTGTTGCATCGGTACTTAGGAGAAAAGGCTCTATTGGATGCCAGGAGCAATGCTCGTCCTTAACACTCCATTAAACATACTATCTCGTAACATCTTAAGTCCACACCATCAAGTATACTTTTTCTAACTTATATGAACAAAAAGGATCCTAGGAACCTTAACCTCCTCTATAAAAATGACAGGGCTAAAAATGCCCAGATGTGTATCGCAACCTAGGCTCTGATACCACTATTGTCACGCCCCAAATCTAAGGGCATGACCGGTCGTGAACCATAGATTTATAACCTATGGAACACATAAACCTAACAATAAACTAACATTAACACTAAATTGATCTCATGTCAATATGTCAAAGTCAACATACCTAAACCTATTTGCCCCAATTATCCAAACAAGTAAGGATGACTATATGATATATGCTACAGAGGTCACAACACTATTAGTCCCCAATCAATTCCCTGAGTCCGCTATTAACGCTTCAATCATTTACCTGAAAAATTTTATTTTGAAAACATGAGCTAAAAAGCCCAGGGAATGGAAAGGCATGCACATTCAAAGTGGCTGAAAAATATTTTTGGCATATGACATGTAAATCAAAGATTTGAAAAAATAATTTCACCAAGATAATCAATTCTCAAGAATAACACAATCGGGTTTCAACCAGAAATCATACCACAACTATGAATCATATCATAATGGTGGAGACAATACGATATCCAATAATCGATGGGAACCAATTTCAAATACCAAAAGATCTCAAGGTTGGATCCAACGTCATACTTAGGGTCATCACAGCCTCACCCGGGTCTATTCCCTAAGACGATTCGGTGACGATCACTAGGACACACCAGATACTGTTCCTTCAACCGTTGTGCACTAGGGTCACCTCAGCCTCCCCTAGGTCTTTTTCCTAGTGGCCAGAGCCACCGCACACAAATGAATAATTTTCCTGGACTTTTAGTTATGGTCCCATTCACTATCACAAAGTCTCACCATATAAACAAGTGATTGAGTCACGATACTTCATAAAAGAATTTATCGTATGTCACAAGTATTTAGACACTTATAAAAATATTTTGTAAAGGTAGTAATGAACAAGCATATTGTATTTTTTTCAAATGTTTAGGGTTACAAGAAATTTTTGAAAATTCATAGCATGCCAAATCACTCATCTCAAGTCCAAATAATGTGCTTCTTAAGTGTTCCTTGTTACTCGAAGTAGAGTGAGATGCTATCGATGACTTTTCTCTTTTCTCACAATTTTCTTTCCCCTTCGATGATGTGCTCTTCCTTCCTTCTTTTCTCTCTTTTACTCTCTATTCTTTCTTGAAAGTGGAAGACTACTTGTGCCCCTTCTATCTTAATTCAATCCCAAATGCCCTATTTATAGACATCTTGGGATTATTCTTGAATGTGACACTGTTAGGGGACATTCCCTAGAATATTCTACCATCTCTCATTTCTTAGTTCTTTCTAGGTTTCAAGCTCATTTTGCACATGGCAATTCCACAAGTATCTAGAATATTCTAAAGTCTTCTCCAATCTTCTATGTCCTTCAGGTACTTTTTGGGACATTCTAAATCTCTCTAGAATCTTCTAGTATTTTCTAGAACCTTCTAAAATATTCTAGACTTCTCTAGATTTTTCTAGAACTTTTCGGATTCTTCTCAATTATTCTAGAACTTTTCAAATTCTTTTAGAAACTTCTTCAACATTCTAGATTCTTCTACATTGTTCTAGACTATTCTAGGTTATTCTTGAACTCTTTAGAACTTTCTAGAACTTCTCCAACATTCTAGATTCTTCTAGAAACTTCTCAAATATTCTAGACTATTCTACATTTCTCTTTAAAATTTTCCTTATTCATTCCAAGATAATATTCTCTAACTAGTTCCTTGCCAAAATGGAACGGGGTATTACATTAAGGATTTTTTAGTGTGATTCATCAGCCACAGATTTGTGGGGAGTATTCATTTTTGAGAATCCTTAATAGCTTATTCAAGCATATGATGCCATGAGGTAGAATGCCAGTATATTCCAAATACTATTATATGAGGGGCTTATTGGTTATAAACGCCTACACTTGTACAAATGGTTGGTGTAACTTAACTAGGGTAAATGGGCCAAGATGTTATTATGCGAGGTTCATTTATCCTAGAGACCAAAGGATGGCTATAAATTGCATAAGATGCATTAGGTAAGAGTTAACTACTCATTAAGGATTAGTGCAACTAAGATGCTAATTTATGAGGTTATATTAATTTTGGGTAGGACCCTAATCCCCACAAGGAAAAAAATTCCATAATTCCATAGAGGATTGTATAGGATTTGAGAAATAGTTGGAGCTACCAAAGTGATTTAAAGACCTAATCTAATGGTTTAAAATGAAATCTCTAATTCTAGATGTTTTATTTAATCACCATGGCCACTCTCAGCCCCTTATCAAAAATTATTACTTTCCGTTGTTTGATTGACTTTAACTTTCCAAATTGGAAATAGAACTTGAGAATAGTTCTCATTTCTGAAAATAAATAAAATACCAATGGAAAATATTTCCACTCCGATAAAGATGGGTATTATAAGAAAAACAACCAGGAATATTTCAAATTTAACTAAGGACATGCCTTCGAAAGGTTTGTTTGATATGTATTTTATTGAAATTGGTTTGTTAGTTAGCTCTAATTTAATTTAGATATTAGATACCATCTCTAGTTCTTACATATATATTTGATTGTATGAACTAAATGAAAGCAGAAAGGTAAGTAGAGGAGAAGTGTCCTTTCGAGTGGGAAATGAAACAAGTGTTGTATTAACTGTAAAGACGTGTTATTTACCATTGCCATTTGGAGTTGTTTTAAATTTTAGAAACCGTTTATTTATGCATAATATGGTAAGGAACATATATATATTTCATCACTATATGAGGGTGATTGTAGATATGTTTTTTAAAGAAAAATATTTGTTCCTTTACTTTAAGTTCTAATTTGATTGTTTTGGCATATTCTTTAACGATCTGTACTTCTTAAACAAGAATGAAAATATAAATAATATTGAACATAATGATACAAATGTTTGAGATGATAAGAATCCTAATAATTTGCGGCATATCAGATTAGGTCATATTAGTGAGGATGACATTTGAATATTGGTTAATGATGGACAATTAGGTCCATGGGCTTATGAAGCCCATCCAACATTTGAATCTTATCTAATGGGTAAGATGACCAAAACACCAGTTGTAGGACGAGATGAAAGAGATGGATATATTTTAAAATTAATTCATAGTGATGTATCTAGACTACTGAGTTTGGTAAAAGTTGTTATTCGTACTTCATAGCCTTTACTGATGACCATTCATGGTTAACGTAAGTTCACTTAATGAACTGTAAATCTGATCCCTTTGAAAAGTTGAATGAATTCAAATTTGAAGTAGAAAAATAAAATAGCAAACGTATTGAAACTTTTTTATTAGATCGTGGAAGAGAATACCTAAATGCAATATTTTTGGATTATCCCCAAAACTAATGACAATTCTATCATAGTGGACTCCTTCACCACCACCACAACACAACGGTGTTTCTAAATGGATAAATCAAACACTATTAGATATGGTTCGATCAATGATGAGTTACACTGACTAATTTATCTCATTTTGGGGATTTGTCCAAGAGACTGCTACATACCTCCTAAATAGGGTACGTCCCAAATCTGTCCCTTAGACACCATATGAGATATGGCATGGGGAAGAAGCCAAATCCTAAAAATGTTAAGATTTGGGGTTGTCCTTCACATGTTAAGAAACATTATATGGACAGTTTGGAAGCTATGATTGAAAGATTTTGGTTTGTAGGATATATTAAAGAAAAAATTTAGGATATTATTTTATCTTCAACAAAAGTGTTTGTTAGCAAGGTTGCTACTTTCATAAAATAAGAGTTAATTCAAGATGAAGACATAAGAAAAGTGATTGAACTTTAGGAAACATCCTCAAAATCACAAACAGTCGCCGATCAGCCTAAAAACCCTATTAATATCAAATCTAGTACTACACAAACTTTATAAATCTGCTAGGATACCACACCACCTTATAGATATTGGTATCTCCATCAAGGTGATGAGGAACTCTTTATGGGTTATAATAATCATTAAAGTGATCATATAAATTACACAGAGACGATGTCAGATATCAACTCAGAAAATGACAAAGTGTCATGAAATCAAAGATGAATTCTATATACTCCTTCCAAGCCTAAACTTTTGAATACCTAGATCATGGTATTGTACCTACATACTACAAATGGGTTTTTCAAAAGAAAGAAAATCTTAGATGGAAAGGTAGAGACCTATAAAGTTAGGCTATGGGCTAAAGGTTTCAAACAAAGACAAGCAATTGACTATGAAGAAACCTTCTAGCCAATAGTCATGCTAAATCCATCATGATTAAGCTTGCCATAATTGCACACTATGATTATGAGATATGACAAATGGATGTCAAAACCATCTTCCTTAATATAAACATTGAGAAATATATTAATATCGAACAACTGATTGACATCAATTAAATGTAAATTAGAAGTATTTAAAAAGTCGAATTAGTAGAATTACCGAACTAAAAAGTAGTAATTAAAGTAAATTAGGGTTAGTGCGGGAATTATTTGTTTTAACAATTTTTATCTAAAGTTGCAGGATAAATGCAGAAGAAACCAAAGATGAAGGGTGCAATGTCAAGGAAAAGGAAAGCTAGGAGGCCAAAGTGTAATAAAGCAAGTCAGAGGCCATGCAACTTGCAAATCCACTTGCACCACCGTCCGGACGGCACTGCCACCGTCCGGACGGTCC